>JAQLOL010000017.1:15081662-15095333 GCA_029783665.1 Naso thynnoides
GATCCCATTAGTTGCATTAAATAGTGGTTGTTGTGATTATTTATTGCATTGAAATGTGCCTGAAACTGTGGAAACCTACCTGTGACGTCTTGGTGACTTGTGCGCACTGCGCGCAGGTCAGCCAAACTTCCACTGCACCAGCTGCGTGCGCCTTGCGCTGAGAGTAGACCAGGTTTGAGGTGGCGAGCTTTTGGCGCACCCTCAGCGAAGCATTTTTGCACAAAACTTTGAATGCGCCATGTGTGACACCTCCCCCTGCCACGCCGCCACACCCATCTTGGTGCAGCGCGGTCTACCAAACTGCACAACTGACTGCATGGCGGGCTGCGCTGCTCGAAACTTGCACTGCGCCGGCTTCGCCACCCTGCGCCACGCCACGAAACTAGGGCCCTAAAAGTTTAAGTAAATAAACAAACATGTATTTACTTATGTATTTACGGGTATTGGCTACATCCAATTAGTAACAGGTGAGGCCTTAATAATTATTTTATTCTTGCTGAAAGAAGATAGACATATTTAGTCAGTAACAACATGTCCGCTAGGCTACATGCTAATGATGCAGTTAACCAAGTGCAACTTGGGATTCAGCAAAAATAACTTCATCTAATTAAACAGACAGATGTGAAGATGGCCCTGAAAAAAGATTTTCATACTGACACTCATTAAACTGTAACAGAGGTTTTTAAGGTGTCATAATATGCTATGTTGACTCTGCTCATTTATGGTGTACAGGGAAGATTAAAACATGATAAGACTATATATTTTATTTTCATAGAATGCAAAAGGTTGAAGGTTGAATACTACTTTATTATGCTACTTGTTTTTAATTCAGCCATAGTTAAAATGAAATTATTCAGCCAGGGAAAATAAAATGTGGGTGCAGGACATAATTTCCATGTTTACCTAAATAAAGTAAAGCGATTAACAACCATAGTTTGGTACCATTGGACTGTCAAGCTTCAAAATTCTTTAAATGTGAAAGCATTATCTAAAAGGATCTGGAACACTGATACTATCCAAAGAGCTTGAAGATGGGTGCCTTTTAAAAAAAACAAACAAACAAACAAAAAATGTGGGCTTACTGGTTATGTTAGAAGAAAATAAAAACACTCTGCAGGAGCCACAATGCCACGTATTATTCAACAGCTTTGCATGGTTCTCATTTTGTTGTCAGCAACGTTGAAAACTAAGCTTAAATTTTCTGCCAACTCTCCAAGTTTGTGCTAATTAACTTTTTTATCTAGCTAGGAACAACTGATGAAAACCTGCTACTGACTGTGATCATTATAGCCAACAAATTCAATATTTGGCCTGATGTTACTGATGTTATTATTTCTGTCTGCAGTAAAGGGAAAATAAATTTCATTATCATATTTAGACCCTTACTATAACGTGATGCTAGTATCATTTAAAAGAGAAAGAGGGAAGGA
Organism: Naso thynnoides; assembly: GCA_029783665.1. NCBI lineage: Eukaryota > Metazoa > Chordata > Actinopteri > Acanthuriformes > Acanthuridae > Naso > Naso thynnoides. The sequence goes on from JAQLOL010000017.1 coordinate 15,083,093, forward strand.
AAATGCCAAGTGCTCATCAGTTTTATCAGTCTACACAAGTTCAAAGTGATGTTGAATTAAAACTAGAAAGACACTCTGAGAGTGTAGACCTCCATCAAGGCCACTTGTCCACTCTTCTATGGTATGAAAACAAGTTTGTCCAAACAGGAGGGCTATGTCTGGATATATTTCCAAAACTATTAGATGTACACTATGGGTGTGCCTTGCTCAAGCCTCATCAACTAAGCTGTGCATTTATTTACCTCTAACTTATTAATCGTTCTCTTTCTTGCTTTTGACTGTTTTTTCTGGCTGAGGATTATTGCAGTTAATTCATATTTGGGGATAAGCAAAGTATAATTACATGCATTGTATGTGTATATTTATATTTGCAGGGCCATTGTTTTTTTAAAGGTTACAATTGTGGCAAAATTAATAGTTCTCCAACTAAACCATTGTTTCCAAATGCTTCTCTGCTTTCTGTATGGAGCTTATGTGTGGGCAACCTTAGTTGCCCAGTAATGATCTCTACTATCATCTGTCTACTTATGTATGACATATATTCCACCAATGCAAAGTATTTTATCTCACAATGTTAAAATGAAAGTAAATAACATGACTGGTGTATCAGTCTCGTTATTCGGATCTGCTCCAGATTTTTCTGTAAGCCTGCTGTCAAAACAGACCAACCAGCCTATCAACAAACCAAGCCAAGAACAACCTCTTTGTTGGAGATAAAACTGCTTTAAAAAAGGAAATGTTCCTCAGATTTTTAATGAGTATTTCCAGAAAAACAACAATGTGTTAACTGGGGATTGAAGAAAACTAAAAAATTAAGCCAAGAAAGATTAAGTTTGACAAATTCACTAGTAGCTATAACACTGGATGACACTGTTAAAGCATGAGAGGTAACAGTAATGATGGTTTGCTGGTATGTATTATGAATTATAATATGAGAGCATCGAATTTCCAAAACAATGCCTACTGACAGCTACTCTGGTGCTGTTGGAAAATCCTAAGGGGTAAAACTAAAAATTTTCTTCTTTGCTAAGTGGGGCTGGGGGCTCAAGTATCAATATGCACACTAATGTTTCTGCATTTATGGCCCATTGTTGGAGGTGAACTGAGGCTTCATAACAACTGAACTTCACAATAACTGAGATCAATATAACAACCAAGCACATATGCGGCTTGATAAAAGGATGTGTGTGCATAATTTTGTCTTTGTGCACACACTGCTAAGTCTTAAATCCACACAATAAGTAATTGACAGTAAATCTAGCCATCTTTAAACAACAGACCATATATATAAAAGATGCATATGGAATTTCCAACACATGAAAGTATTAATTTTAGGAAGAAGATGTAGAGGAAATGTGTATACCTCACACATACTTCTGATCATGTGTACAAATGTTGTTTTTGGAGCTAGCAGTAGGAAACATAATGTGGAGATGGAAAATAGAGAAAGAGTCTGAAGGCAAATCAGAGCATAGTTCATTTAGGACGCATTTTTCATAGATTTTCATTGTGATTTTTAGTTACAACCAGTAGCTCTATAGGTCACTCTGACAGTCGGTCCACAAAAAATTCTCGACTCTTTAGCAACCAAAGTATGAGGCTGAAATTTGCCATGACAGTTAAGTATATGTGTGTGTGTGTGTGTGTGTGTGTGTGTGTGTGTGTGTGTGTGTGTGTGTGTGTGTGTGTGAAGGCATGTGTGTTCATGCTGACTGGCTAAAATTGAGCGTGGCAATGGGAGTGGCCTATTGCAAAAAGGTGCATTACTTCCAAATGGATTCACAGAAATGCACAAGATTTAGTGGAAAGGTTGATCATGAACCAAAGGATAGCTGATTAACTGTTTAGGGCAACTGGCAAAAAGCGGGCCTGGTAGTGGAAGTGGCCAGTAATGAAAAGATGCTGAACTTCTTAATGGATTCATGGAATATGGCCAAAATATATAGGGAAAAAAAAGGCACATACACATTTTCACTGGTCATGGCCTAGCCTTACACTTTTGCCTACCCCCATACATAACTGGGAGGCATCACTGTATACAGTACATGCAGTATATACAGTATTGCATACATTTTTACTTCTTTAATTTCTTTCCTTCCAAATATACTGTACAGAAAGTATTTAACAGTGAAACAAGTACGTTTTTTGCATCCCAATATTTTTTGCTGCTGGTCGCATCTATTGCAAATTCACACTTTTTTTTCAGTCTACAAACAAATTTGTAGCATTTCAGTCAAAGTTGAATCTATTTTTGAGTTATTATTGGTGAAGACCACAAAAAGTGGTTTAAAAGCTCTGGGAAAATAAGATATGTAGCCTAATGCAATGTAGAGTCACATACTATAAAAAATATTACAGGACATCAAACTGAAATTGTAAAATAAAACAAGCAATGCCATTTCATATGCCAGTTAAATGATTTATACTGTTTCTCATTTTCTGGATTTTTTTTTTTTTTTGGTAATGTAGGCAGCAAGAGATCCACTACTGATTAGTGACAAACAGTACAGCAATAAGTACTAATGAAAACCACCTACATGAATGACTGACTGACTGCAGATCCAAAGTAGATGTCAGTCAATCAGTCATAGATTCCTTATTATTCTATTATTCTTTATTTCTGACTGTCACAAGTGCTTTTAATTCTGAACTAGAGGCACACCATTTGTGAAACAAAAAACCAGTAATGGTCTCTAACTGAATGCGAGAACTCAGAATTTATTCCAGTAAAAGTGTGTTTATATGGCCACCATTCCTCAGCTTGATGAAATATCAGTGATCTGTGGATATACAGGGGATATACAGAGGCACAGCTCAATGCATCCAGAGCTCAGAAAGAAGAATGTCTGAGCATCTTACATTAAAGTCAGTCAAAGTCAAGGAGGTGTCGGTATGTGGGGTTATTGTTGATCAAAGATTTTATTTTTGCTTTTACTTTCTTTTTCAATAACAGCAGCTGGCATTCCCAAGCAATTGATTGTGAAAAGCAGTTTGTCTTGTCCGTGAATCACTTAATGGCTCATCACCCACATTTTCACCCCCTCTGGATAGAAGTGTAGAAAGTCTATTTATTTCCACAAGATTGCAATTTCTCTTGTTTATGGTATGAAAATGAGTTTGTATCCAGATGAAAAGGAATCACGTTTTAATTTGTTTGGAGATTTGCTTGAATGTGATAATGAGATTTTGTCATACACCAGCAATTTTAATGTATCTCTGTTGTTGACAATAAAAAAAGCCAGTACAATAGATACCAGAGGGGAAATCATGCCATTGCGTCATTTAAAAGTGTGGGCATCTTGATTCCTTCTGGTAATAACCTGGCCTGCTTTCAGCCTTGAATTATGCATAAGATGAAAGATAATACTGTTTTTCTGTTCTGTTATTTTATTTGCATAAAGTTTAACTATTAGAGCAATATGTACGAATAATTATATGTTACAGGTATTGCTTTTTATGCAAGGGTGTAACAGACAGTTTATAATTGATTGGGCATGGTTTTATTTTGCTTTTTTAACATTGCAAGTGAGGGATAGTTTGGAAGAGCAGTACATACCAAGTTCTACATTAAACAGCATATTGACTAAAGTGTTAATTAGGAAATGATTTGCAAAATAGGAGTTTCATATTTGCATACTTAGATGCCAAATAAAAAAGTGTTTGAGGATCACACTATGAGAGGCCAAATTGTCCAGCCTTTGATAATTATAATCACACAGAAACATTACTGCAGATATGTAGCTTAATGAGAGAATGTAAATGAACATGAAAAAACAAAACAGAGAACAACAAAGACTCTCATTGCTTTTTCTATTTATAATAGGAAATATGATATTTGAGTTGTGGCTTTTTAATAGAGAGAAGGCAAATATATTTTTGTTTTATCGTTTTCTGCTTACCTCCATTCTGCCCTTAGATTACACCAACAAAAATATCAACAGCCTAAAGTTACCAAATTTTATGGCAATTCAAATATTGTCAAAACATTTCACTCCGAACAACAAACACTGACCTCATGGTGATGCTAGATGAAAAGTTTTGGATTCTTCTAAATCATGAGGCTTTATCCTCTGGGGACTGTCAATAGGCAAGTTTCTGGCCATATGAAGAGCAACTTTTAACTGAATATTTCAGAAAATGTGCAAAGGTAAGTACATATTAGGATGACAGGTCAGACTCAGCCACACTCTGAGGTTGGGTACCCAGCCCTAACAAGTCCTTACGACAGAGATTCCATTGACACAAGGGCAACTGACCTATAATTGAAAATTGAAGATCATGCTCCCTCGCAGCCAACTACCAAGGCTAAGTGATAGAGTGCCCTCTCAAAGTCTGCTAGAAGATATGAATCCAGCAATACAGACTATACCTACTAAGGCCATTACTGAGACGAATCAGATGATCTCCACCATGCCAACAGTTATCCTAGAAATATGTGGCTATAGGATGAATAGTATAAGTCACAAAGAGTATTATCCACCATGGAAAAGGAGACTGAAGACTAAGATTGAGGCAACAGGAAGAGAAGTTAGTAAACTCTCAGAGCTAAAGAAAGGTGGGGAAGAAGGGTGCAGGGAGGATGGCCTAGGAAGAACAACACACCTGAGGCACTGGAAACTGCCAAGCAAAGGCTCACAGCTCTGGCTAACAGACTGAAGAGATACACAGGAGAAGCAGAAGCCAGAAGAATAAATAGGTTGTTCTCCACTGACCATCCGAAGTGTACTCTCTCTGACAAGGTAAAAACATGAGAACAGATCTTCCAAGAGCTTACAGGAGCCAGTAAACATCACAGTAGCGGACATCTGTTGGCTAAAGAAATGAACACCTGGCAGCACAGATGATCCAACTGCTGATGGATGGGACTCACTCAGAGTGGTTAAGCAGATTCCTTCCAACTAACAGCCAATTACCTGTCTGTGTACAATGCCTGTAAAGCTCCTATCAGGCATCATAGCGACCAAGATGAATAGGCACATGGCCCAATGCATGAACAGGGCCCAGAAAGGAATCAGTAGCAATACCAGGGGAGCCAAACACCAGCTACTGGTTGATAGAGCAGTCACCAGACAGACCAACCTGTGCAACCTGTGTGGATTGACTACAAGAAAGCCTAAGATTCAGTGCCACACACATCAATACCAAAATGCTTTGAAATGTACAACATCAACAGGACACTAAGAGCCTTCACCAAGAACTCTCTTTCTCTCTCTCTCTGTCTCTCCCTATAGATAGATAGACAGATAGATAGATATTTGGCTTTTTGAGCAGCCCATGTAAGGTCCTTGTGGACGTTAACGCCCTAGTATTTGAAGCTGTCTACCCTCTCAATCACTGTATCATTATGGTCATTGGGAAGTGTGTGGTGCTCCTCCCCCTGTAAACGTCTCCAAGACCTTCTTGGAGATGTTCAGGGAGAGGTGGTTGAAGTCTGGTTGTGCACACTCATCACTTGACAACGGCCTGTAAGAAAGTCCAGGATCCACTCACACAGTGCTGTGTTCAAGCCAAGATCATAAGCTTACTGACAAATCTAGAGGGCACTATGGGGATAAATGCTGAGCTATAATCAATAAATAGCATCCCCCATTGGTGTCCCTCCCCTTCAGGTGGGAGGAAGGAGTGTGGAAGACATGGACAATGTCATCCTCTGTGCCCCTGCCAGTTCAATATGGAAATTACAGGGGTCCAGGGTTGGAGGAAGCCTTGGGCAGACAAGGGATTTGATCAGCTTCTCAAAACATTTGTTAGCTATTGGGGTGAGGGCAATGGTATGACAGTCACTGAGACCGGCCACTTTCTGCTGTTTGGGAATAGGAATGATGGTGGTGGCTTTGGTGCTGGTTGGGACAGTCTGAAGGGAGCGTGACAGGTTAAACATGTCTGTAAAGACCCCTGCCAGCTGGTGGAGAAGAGACCTTCAGCACTCGTCCAGGGATGCCATCTGGGCCAGCCGGCCTTGCGTAGATTTAATCTGCATGAACGATGGGTGAACCTCAGCCACAATGATAGAGAAGCAGTCCTGGTTTGCAGTTTGGGGAATGGGTGTGGAGAGGGGGGAAAGCACAGGGTTCTGGTTGTCAAGGAATATAGCACAGTGGAGCAGGACTCAAATGCACGACAGAGACCGGTGAAATTCGGAAAGCAGGTTTATTACCAGGCAGGGGTCGGTACACGGGAAAGCAAGCAAACCAGGCAGAGGTATCCAAAACGTGAGGCAAGAGGCGAGGTCAAAAACAAACGAGGATCAAACACATAAGGACTAAGACTATGAAAGAAAGGCTGGAACGTGAGCAAAGAACTACAACGAACTGGCGACGAGACGAGACACAAAGGGAGAATATAAGCAAGGCTAATGGGGAATGATTAGACACAGGTGCGGGAGGGATCAGGTGAGCACAGACGAGGAAGGGGCAAGGCAGACAGGAACCTGGACAGAGACAGGGGAGAGTGATTACAAAATAAAACAGGAAGTACATGACATGAAACATGAGGAAAAAATAAAATACTTAACAGACAGGGAAACATGACGGTGAAACATGACAAAAACTTCTTTAAAAACAGAGAACTCACTATTACACACCAGAAGCCTTTTGTACTTTTTGTTGAAATTACTATATGAAGTTCAGTCAACTCATTTTGAATGTTTTTGGTAGTTTTCCAAGATGTTTTTCCAAGATTTATTTATTTATTTATTTTTGGCAGCTGCTGCTTAATTACTACCAGCTAGTTAAAATGAGCACAGAAATACATTGAAGGTAGGCTATGGTTTAGATCCATGCTTTTCAAAACAAAGGCAATTTGGAAGTATTAGAGAGAAAAAATAAAACATAAAATTGAATTGAATTGATAAAATTGCCTTCCAATTTCAGTTACCTAGCTTTTTATGCTAGCATCTAGCTAGCTAGAGCTAACACAAACATCGACAAATTTTTGAATGGTAGAGCATGCCAAAAGACCAGCTGACAAAAGCTCCACTACAAAAATTCAAAAAGCTACTGATCAAGAAAAAACTCAAAAATATTAGGCAGCAAAAAGTATGAATATACTGCAGCAAGCTAACATTTTAACATTTGCCATAGTATTGTCAATGGGTTTTTAAGGACATCTTGCAACACAGAGAGCACTGGCTACAAGCTAATGTTGTTTATGAAGTCTTAGCCTTGAACAGTTTGGGGTTAGGGGTTGGTCTATTGTGAACACCCATTTTGAACCAATTAATGACCCATTACATGAACATCCGGATTCAGATAATACATCTCGCTCACCAAATTTACAGACATACAATATTCCCCTTTTATGACCAGGGTACTGAAGTACTGCGGTAACCCTGTGACTCATGTAAACAACATATCCCTGTAAGCATTACCCGATTTAGCCCTTATTCCAGTAATGAAAATATGATTGCTGGGTAATGCCTGTATTAACTGGAATATTCAGGCATGTACACACCTTAAACCACAACTACTAGGGCATGCTCTTGTGCACATGGTTTTGCGTGCATTAAATAGGAAGAGGCAACCAACCACCGCTAATTAGCTTAGCTCAATTCTGGTAGTAAATAAGAAAGAGCTAGCCTGTCTCTGCCTAAAATCATCAGATCAACTTTCCAACAACGCTAACAGTCCTGTGTACCTGTTGTGACTTATTTACCACTTTTTGTTATTTTTAGACTCAGATTAGCACTTCATAAAATTTTGGAATCAAATACATTTACTGTTGTTATGAGTTACTGTTTTTTTGCGTGCACATCCATCTGGGTCATCATGTCGCTCTTGTCTTCCAGCACGCAAGATGTGAAGTAGCACAATTGTTTGCAATAGCATTGGATGTTAAAATAGCTAAAAGTAAGGCACCCACAGGGGATAAAATTAGCTGCACCTTCAGTAAAGCTAACAGAGCAAAGCTCACATGAGTACTTCCGGTGGGTAATGGGTGCTACGGGGTGTTATGCAAGAATATGATAGGGGTATTGTTGGTTGTTGTCCATGTGGTAACCAGGGTTACCAGGGTAAACTCAGTAACCAAAATATTGTGTGCATATAAATGTGATCTTGTGGTGATAGTTAGAGAACACATTTGGTAGAGATCATGAGCAGGAGAGGAGTGGCTAGCTAACACAAATTAACACCCCCACTGTCTATGGTTAACTATAGATAGGTTACCAGCCTGGTGGGGCCAGGTATCACTAGTGTAGCTAATACTAATTCTTCAGCTAATGTTGGCAGTAGCTAGCTAGCTCTGTTAGTAGGCTAATCCATAATTGAAATACACTGTGATATTACTTTTGAGAGCAAATATTGGCCATTAAAAGCAGGTATTTAACAAATTATACATACTTACTGGAAAAAAAATTATTCACCGACTCCCTAAAATTGAACCTAAAACAACTTTTAGGTTGTGATTACAGTGATTACAGTCACTGTCTGGACTGGAGTGTGGAACACATCAGTCACTCTATAATTAGCCTACATTAAATATTAATTATCCCCCATACTCTGTTAAAAACCTGAAAGTAGCCCTATACCCCACAACACTCGAGCTCCTCTGTGGCAAATCTCTTATACTTAGTCATTTTGGTTGTGTGTCTCACTTGTTGATACCTTGGACAAGGTAAAAATACATGCTCCACTGGGCAGGAAGTTTATAATTCTAAAATAAATATTGATTAATATAAAAAAGTTAAATATTTATCTCGTTAAGACTGTTTTCTCGAAATCACAGTGAGCTCTGTTGTCCTAAGATAACAAGATAATTAATTCGAGATAATTAACTCGAGTATCCAGAAAATGGAGGAAATAAAATGTGAGAATCCATGACCGCTTAGGGCTTATGTACATTTTATTAATGTGGATCCAATCAGACTTACTTTTTCAACCACTGGTGTTTTCCACTGCATCATAATTTTCCATAAGGTTTGGATTATGTTTCAGTCTCCAGTTTCAATAATTAATGCTGGTAGGCTAGTAATGGATAACAGTTGTAAGAACCCCCACCTGGAGGTGGCATATAACGTAGTGCACTACTGGGCACACGCACTATTAGGCCTATGCAAACACGGGTATCGGACCATTATGTTACTTTAAGTAATTTAAGAAAAAACATAGCCAGAATTTACAAAATAATGGGTTAAATATGCATTATGTTATTTTATGCTATTATTTTTTAAATTTACACATTTTTGCTTTAAATCAGAGCACTTAATTTAATCTTGCATCTATTTAAATGTCAGTCTACAATGTTTTATATGCAGGAAAAAGTCCTATAATGAAAATTATGGCACACAACTACAAAAGTAATGCAATGACCAGAGTTTGCTTTGTCACTGCATATTGTGCACCATACTGTTTAATTGTGATTGCAGCGTGCAAAGCTTTGATGTATAATACAGTAGGGACTGCTATACTGATGAGCTGACTCAGTTATTTTGTACAATTGATGGGCAGATTCTTTTGATGTCACATGATGCATAAAAGGCAGCTCGCCAGTGAGAAGAACAACAGAAATCAAATAGCGTGACCATGAGTGGAAAGGTAATGAAGGGTACAGATCACTGCACCAGCCGCTGCAGGAGAGAGAAACTGATGCATATACCGCCTCAAGCTTTATTATAATTCTGCACACACACCTTCTGTCATGCAACAAAATGTTACTGGGATAATCACAAAACTCACTTGATAAATTCAGTAAATTTATTTTTTTAACATCTGTTCCACTGGCCATGCACGCTTGACTTTTATTAATGCAGTATGGTATAGTAATCACAGAAGTAACTTGAACATGTAGCTTTGGATGTTTTCTAATGTTGGACCCAAACACCATTTGTCTTTCTCTCCAGATCGTCTTCTTCGAGGAGAGAAATTTCCAGGGCCGCTCGTACGAGTGCATCAGTGACTGTTCTGAAATCGCCTCTCACCTGAATAGGTGCAGCTCCTGCAGGGTGGAGAGTGGGCAGTTCATGGTCTATGACCAGCCCAACTTCACGGGCCAGCAGTACCTCCTGACTACGGGAGATTACCCGGAGTATCAGAACACCATTGGCTTCAATGACTGCATCCAGTCCTGCCGCATTGTCCCTGTGGTAAATATGTGCCAAATATCACCAACCATGGAGAGATAAAGGCTGTCATTAATTTAAAGCGATAGCTTGATGAGGAATACGTTTCAGTGATGTCATATCCAGATTCAGATGAGAATATCCAGATCAGTTACACCTCTGCGCATCCAAAAGTGATATTTCCAGTATAGAGCTTTGTCAGGGGGGAGAAAATGCTAGCTTAGCATCAAAACAACAAAAATGACCAAAAAAAGAAGAAACACACTTTATCATTTAGATTTTTTAAATTAGATGTCTGTTTCCAAGAAATTAGAGGATGAACTTAATGCTCGACCCCAGTGCTATCTGTATTATGTAGCACGTTAGCTAGCTAATGATACATCTTGCGTTTTTGTAAATACCTGCGCAAACACTACATTTTCATTTATTTGATGTCTTTGAAATGTAGCAGAAACTATCAGTTAACTGATAGCTCATCTAGCTTACCATTTGACATAGCTGACAAGCGTATTCCTTACCATAGTCAGATTACAGTTGCTTCCTATTTCTTACAAGAACCTTTACTTTTCGTTGGTACATCCAAGCTGATGAGACTCATGAGATTTATGCATATATGTTTAATTAATGTCACATTTTTTACTCTGACAGCACAAGGGACCTTTTAAGATGAGAATCTACGAGAGAGCGGACTTTGAAGGGCAGATGCATGAACTGACTGATGACTGCAACTCCATTCAGGATCAGTATCACATGTCTGACACGCAGTCCTGCAATGTGATGGAAGGTCATTGGTTGGTGTTTGAGCAGCCAAACTATGAGGGCAAGATGTTTTATCTGAGACCAGGAAAGTACAGGAACCTCAGAGAGATTAGCAGTGATGATGTGAAGTTCAATTCAATCAGACGCATCACAGAAACTGTCTAATGACATATTCAGCTGATAAGTTTTGCAGATGCTTTGTTTTTTCGATATTAACAAGTTGTCAAAGTGAGAGGCAAAAAGAAGGAGCCTTGTTTTTATCCTAAAACTGTGATTTGTGCATTGTTTGCATGTAGTTCCAGTTGTACTGTGAAATCCAGCCACAATGAATTTACCTCTTTAACTGTGTGATGCACACAATAAAAAGATTTGCTGCATATTTGTGGGAAATATTTCTGATTTACCATAACTGACATTTTTGCCCAATCTACTCAATACAAACTTGGGGTAAAAGGATATAAAGCAAATTTATCAGCTGATGTACAACATCTTAAACATTACTATATAGTACCTTTTATTGAAGTTACCATTAATGTCATCAACTTATACATTTTCTGAGCAATATACAGTAACAAATAATTTATTAAGTCATGGTAGAGAATATTTTTGCAGAGCTAGAAAAACAAAATGCCAATGTTTTCAGTACTGTCTGTTTTTGATGAAACAGTTGAGCATTGGGTTAGTCATTTTTAAACGCACATATGAATGCCATTTTTGTAGTTTCAATTAGATAACTAATGAAAAACTGAGGGTTCCCCATCACAATGACATTTACACAACAACCCCTTCATCTCTTTAGGCTTTTCCATTGTAATAAATACCACCTGTATAATGTGACCCTTTCGGTTAGGGTGCCATATAGTTTGTGCTCAGGAACTGACTCTTTTCAAAGTAATCTGCCCCTATCTGATAGACTTCTTCACATGCATGGTTTATTTTATCTGAATTTCTGCATAAAAAAAGACATTTACTGAGGACTTAAGGACTACTAGTTGTTGAAATTTTAAGGGCATTATGAGAGAGTTCAGATTAGAAGGATGACAGAAAATGTATGTGAACCCTTCTGAGGATTATACACTAGGTTATTAGGGGCACTCTCAAATAAAATTAATTGATTATTTTTACATGGTAATTTATTTTTACATATTTGTATAATACATTTATAAGAAATATGTGTAGACAGCATTAGTAGATATAAAGAATTAACAGTAAAGACAAACCTTGGGCAGTTGCACTTTAGAAAGACTACATGTGTGAAGTTAAAGCGCACACATGTAGATACGCATGAATCACTTTCTGCATGTATTGAAAATGAGCCAACACACCAGTGTGTTGCACTACTTATTTCCAGATGTAGATGTGTGCAGAACAGAGGTAACACTGACCAGTATTTTCATGACAGTATATTAAAGCAACACCATGTAA
>JAQLOL010000017.1:15126193-15139707 GCA_029783665.1 Naso thynnoides
ACACACACAGACACACACACACACACACACACACACACACACACACACACACACACACACACACACACACACACACTTTAACCTTATTTTAGTCACTTGTGAGTTCTCCTCTCCCAGTTAATCCAGTTAGAGCTGCTCAGTCCAGCAGCAGCCGTTAATGCTCTCCTGCTGTGCGCCGCTGCAGCTGAAGATTCAATCCACCTGAATGTTATGTGATACTGCAGCCACACTCCATACACCGAGTTCCATAAGTATTACACACTTATTTGACCTTTAACACCTTTTTATTTTCTATAAAGGGAATTCTCAGTGAAAGTTGCTGTGGATGTTCTTGAAGGATGAATTTGAACATTTATGTACTAGTTGGTAAACAAACGTAGTGTGAGTACTTGGCAAAAAGGAACCAAATTGCATGTACCAAGAATCTATGATCAATAAATACAATTACACCTCGGCTGTGATATCACTTTATTAATTTCAGCTCTAAAGGAGCAATACCAGTGATACCAGGTCTGATATTTTTGTGTGATATGGTTATAAAAAGCAAAAGTGTTTTGCTACAACAGAGTCCCTTTTTTACAACGCCTTTGTTTATTTACATTCAGCTAAATAATGCTGGCATTGTACCACTTGTCACACAACAACGTTGGTGTTTGGCGTATAATGTGACATATAATGTACGCGTTGGGGAGCACTATTTAAACAATAATGGCATAACTGAGCAGTAACAATCATTTCCCGTGTCTTTTGTGTGGCAGTTGATCTTACTCCTCTCAGATCCTGTCATCTCTCCAAATTGCAGACATTTTTTAGCAGTTATTATAGCCTATTTTTGTTGTTGTTGTTGTTGTTGTTGTTTTCTCTTTCTCTTTGATATGCACTGATTGAGTATATTTGGGGGAACCTCACTTGTCAAGCCCCTTGAGGGTTTTCTAAGTTTCCACTGCATGTCTCCTCTTGTTTAGTTTTTCTTAAATGTATAGTTATTGTATTATTGTCCCTTTTAACATGTGTGAAATAAATCAAATCAATCAGTTAGGTGCTTAGTGTCACTAGATGATTCTAAATCTCCCACTAGTGTTGTTAAGGTGACTTTTTGCACTGACTAGAATCTGTTCCTTTCTCACTTTCCAGTTCAGAAGAGGAACAACAATAATCCCCCATTTTGCCTTTGTAATTTTCCAACAAAACAGTGAGACGCAATAATGACGCAATATTCCCACCTGGAAAGACGATGTAAAAGGAGGCAAATAACACTTATGATGGCTCTGTTCACTCCCTCCAAACCAGAGGGAAAAATGAGTAGATGCAACAGCGCAGTCAAAGAAAAGGACGGAAAAAAAGGAGTAACATGCATAAATGTGTGGACTTCCTCTCTTTTCTGGTTCAATTACATATCTGCTGCACCACCTATCATTTTGAGAGTTTATTGCTGACCTGACTTCGAGGCATCAGTGTTAATAATGTGTCTTGTTTGTCTCAAAACTTCACTGTTATGACATTTGTCTTCATTTTCACTCAAAAAAGGCAATGTGGCTGGCTGGCAATGCCAGACCACTAATTGTTGTAATTGTTAGCATATGAACATACTGAGCATATATCTGTGTGTGTGTGTGTGTGTGTGTGTGTGTGTGTGTGTGTGTGTTTTTCCTCATGTTTCTTTGGATATTATACACCTACACTGTGTGCGTATCTATGTCTGTTTAAGGGGTGGATGTACTGATTTCTGTACATTATCTGTGTGTGTGTCCGTGTGTGTGTCCGTGTGTGTGTGTGCGTGAGAGAGGGAGAGAGAGAGATTGCAACTCATCTACAAGACTTCCTCTATCTGTTTACATCCCAATTATGCTTCAAACAGTCAATCAAGGACCACAGACAAAAATTTAATTTTAAGCATAATTTTGCACAGACTACGTCAAAGCAAATGTGTTTTTCAGTTGTCTGGGTTAAACTGTGGAATAATTAGATCACATGAAGTTGTAGCACAAGGTAGGCTTTTTTGTTGTTGTTGTTGTTGTTTTCTTTTCTCAGGTAGGATAATACTATTGTTGACTATTTGTAACTAGCGGACAATCTAATTCCATTATTTCTTTATTTTTTAGAAAGGGGCAAGTAAAATAAGACTGAAATAAGTAATAACTGTTTTCCTTGCAGCGTTGTTTCATTTACAGAAAAAAACAGAAAGAAAAAATGTTAAAGCGTTAAAGTGCTGAAGAATCTGGCAACCATCCTGTATGTCTCTGTCATTACACCAGCCACTTGTATTGCAAAAATGTGTTTGTGTCACTTAGCCAAAACATTTCTCCTACAGCAACAAGCAACCATCCCATTGTGCAAAAATCCAGCAAAACATAATCTGGAAATTAATGGATGTTTTTTGTATAATTAAAAAAAAAAAAAAAAAGATTTTGAATATTTAATTTCTCACTGCTCAAGACCAAGCAGTGGGGCAGTGATGAGACTGGAGGTGTAGCTGATAACTGGATTTTTATTTACAACCCCAAAACACTAAAGCTTTATGAGCAAAGAGTTTAAAAATAGGCATAAAAGAAGTCAGCGCAATGTAACTATAGCTCAATAATTTAGCATAACTAACTTAACACAACCTAACAAGAACTTAAGATAAATTAACAACCCAAAAACATTTTGGCAACACAATTACTAGTGTGCAGTTATCATCCAATGATAGTATTAAACTGCTCGGCAGCAGCTCTCATGTTTCCAAAAGTGGCTTGGCACTCAGGGGTTGAGGAGATAAAATCACTTATGAGTACATTAATCTCCAAGGTGTTTAAAAAATGCTGGCCAGCGTCTGATGTCTCCTGTGGTGCAGTGTAGTGCACTGTAGCCAACGGTTTACCAAAGAAAACCGAAATTTGTTTGTGTGCCACTGGGCTAGTTGGCTACCCTGAATGAGACAACTGGCTAAAATAGCACAGTACATAACGTCTGCTGACCATGATGCTAAGCGTTATTTAATAACAACTGTCAGGACCCCCTCGAAAACGAGATTGTACATCTCAAGGGGTTTATCCTAATAAATAAACTTTGATCAATACTAATTATTCTGTTTTACTTTCAAACCTTCTCAAACCTTTGTTTTTCTGGTAATAGCAGATTAATTTTTTTTTTTTTTTTTAAATTAATACCTTTATTTTTTGCATTGGCAGAGTGTTGTGATGTTGACCTTGTCCAGCAGGGGTGCTACAGCATATGCAGCGCCCCTCCTTCCCACGGCCTTGCTAGAGTGCCCTTCCAGTTGACAAAAGGACAAAATTTTGTAAAGTGCCCCTTGAGGCCCCCCCACCCCCCAACTGGAAATGTATAGCAACTTTTTGCACGGTGGAGCCCCACCGCATACAACAGGTGCCCTTGTTATTATTTACACCATTGGCCCTCAAATATCCTGAGTCCACCACTGTTTTAGAACAATCTGGGAAAATTTAAATTGTATATATATATTTTTTAAATCAAAGCCAAAAATCAGGAATGATGAGTGCCTCATGTGTCGGAATATGTATATAAAAAACCAATTAATGATGCAAAAATGATCCTTACTGGCTGATAGATACTCTCTCTAACTTGAATTCTATATCTGTGCCTAAAGAGCAGAATAGCAACTCTGCTTGACTGGTCTGCAAACAGCTTGCACCCTTCACCAAAGAAAGGTTGCAAAGTAGTGACTCAAAGTAGACTTGAAAATAAATGCCGACATAATTTGTTATTTCTGGTGCGAGGGAGACGAGGCACCCGTCGACAAGCAGTAAAGAGTGCTGAGGTGCGGGCCTGTTGCACCACTGTGGAGGAACAGCCGGTGTTAATCCAATCCAGCAACGGTTCAGCAGGCTGCAGCGGGAACCAGTGGAGGAGGGAAGGAGCGTGAAATCTCAGACACCTGGCGGCTCTTTCTGCACAAGAGTCTACAGCTGGTGTCAAGAGTCCGCAGCCAAGCGGCCAGCTGTGCTTCCTCGATGACTCCGCTGGCTCACAATGAGATTACTGATACTGACCTTCTTAGAGAGTTCAAGAATTCACCTGTGGTTCAGTCATTTATCCACTTGCTCTGTTGTGGATAAGATGAATTTTGTTTGCTTTCATATTGCAGAGACTGTGTGGCCTGTATTATTATTCCATTTGACTGCTCTACGGTCTGACTCTGTTCCCAAAGTTAAGAAAATAGGAAGTTCTTGGAATTTACAAGAATTTATCGGTTCAATAAATGGTCAGAATTACTTTTGCTATTGAACTCAAAACATAAAGTTATGCATGGTGGATTATGTACAATTACTGCTGTGAAAAAATTATTTGTAGCTGTTTATTTTGTACTATGGTTAAAATGGTTAAATATTTTAAAAAGAAAATGATGTTTGAAAAAAAAGTGAAGTTCCAAATCAGTATCAACAGTCAGTTTCACTTAGCACAGTCAGAATGACATCACACCTGCACATATGCTTATATTTGTAAAAATATTAGTTTTATATTTTAAGGAAATTGTTTTTGTCACGAGGCCTCAACAACCCATTGTCTCTCTGAAAATTATAACTTTTTTTTTTTTGTGGTCATTTTTATTTTTTTGCAGTTTCTGACCAATATCATTAAACATCTATGTTGCACAGCACACTTGTGAGATAGCTTATGTCCCTGTGTAATGCAATCAGTTTTAGTTGTTGGTGAGAGAGAAGGAGTAAGTGCGCAGGTTAGACAAGATTTAGGTTTGTTTAAACTTAAGATTCATCAAACCACATTCTTACTATGAGCATGCTTCCAGGCATGCTTCATAACATTGCAAAAACAATTAAAGTATTTTATTTAATTTCAAACTAAAATGAGAAATAACAGAAAGTTGTTAAAATAGTATTTATGATGCAAAATAAAAGAGGAAAATACATTGCCTTTACTCTTTGAGAGTTTAAAATGTAAAAAGTTGATACTTAATGGGACTTTTTCCATGAAATGGTTTTTCCATGACATGGTAAAGTGGTTGACATCGTGTAAAATTTAGAGTGTTGAAGCGAGCTTACTGTGCAATGACACGATTATTTACAGAGCGTGAATTAGGCCATTGTAGCCTCACCATAACCCTGGAATGTCCTAATACCTCATTTACTCTCACTTCTATAAATCAGAGCTGTGATAAAAGTTACGTTTTTCAGGTATGATGTTGTCCCTCCCTGTCTCCCTAACATACAGATTTTTGTTTGTCGTTAAGTGAAAGACCTCATTTCTACAACTTAACAAACTTCATTTTTAAATTGGACAATTACGTGAAACCCCAAATTTCGGAGACAAAGGAGAAAAGAAAGACGGAGAGAGAAGAAAGAAATGAAGATTCTCTGCTTTGAGTTTGAGAGGGTGCGCAAAAACTCATTATGTCGCACTGCAAGACACTGTGTGAGACAGAAGACACTGATAAACAGCATTTGTTTAACCCATGACCACAAACTACAAATATTTATCTGAGAGACAAACACAGGGGGGCTCTCAAAGGAACCTGACAGAGGTGACCTGCAGAGAAAGCTGCTCATTAGAAAACAGTGGCCAGGCTAAACTGGTGAGTTATCCACGCAGACCCTTTCAGGTATGAAATATTTAAACGATCTAGAGAAGATAAAGGCGTACTTTCTTACAAATGCAAGCGACGCAACACAGATAGGGGGAGACACTAGGCTACGAGCTTGCTAGTCAGGCTGTGGGTGATGACATCATAAAATACGACAACCGACATTTGAAGATTGGAATATCAGAAAATGTCATTTAGTGCAGCCTAAACCTGCGCACGCTTTAATAGACCTGTAAATGCCTTTCCAGAGCAGGCTGTTGAAAGAAAAATTACTGGCTTTTTTTTTAAAGACTTCTAAGAAAAGTCACCATTGTGCTTTCTTTACCAAAATGTTTACATTAGTTGATCATGTCAGATCTTTTGAAATGTGGTACCCAGGGACCTAAAACTGGAGACTATCCAAACTTTCTTCCCAGCAAATATTTAGACGTTGAAAGACCGTAGTTTGAACGCCTGATCAAGACGTCCCTTCATCGTTCAAAAATAGTTACGAAATGGAAATTGTGCAGACATCTGTGACATTTCATGGTTTTCATTTCATTGAAGAATACTGTTACCACAACCTGGACAGCAATAACAAACAATATATGAAAATAATGACACTCATTGTCTGACAAGAAAAGTTGATCTTCTGGGTTTGAAGTTGACTTTGGGGAGATTGATAAAATACCAGTTAATTTTTGTTTGTTGGGTGTTGGGCTGACTCAAAGCTGACCTAGCTGTTTTTATATTTACAAAGGGGAGTGGACCTTGTGAGGCCCTCAGATCACAACCATTTTACAATCAAATAAATTGCCAATTATATGACATTTTATTCAACAAAAAAAAACATACCCACCTGCATTTTTTTCATAGCAATAGCGTGATATTTTTTTCTGGTTTGTAAGAACAGGTCTGACTGGACCATTATTAGACTTGGAAACAATGACATAATCTGACAGTCTGCCTCAACATTGTCCGGACGTCATGGCCGGGGCAATGTTTGCTGGGTTGGTGTGTAAAGTGTGTAAAGAAAGTATGGCAAGTTGGCTGTCAACTTTAGACTTGGAATGTGACTTTTTGGTCAAGACACAAGCACAGGAAGCAATAAAGCATTTGGCTTTTGTCGCTGCTGGTTCTTGATACTGTGTTGAATGTGTCTGGGGCTGACTCATCGCCACTGGCGAGCGTCCCCACCACCAATGTGTCATCTTTAAGTTTAATTGTGTGTTCACACTGCGCCCGAATGAAATAATCTACTCGCTCTATTTGTGCGTGATTGAACGGTAGAGTATTTCATGTTGACTTGTGTCAGTCGCACATAAAATTGTGTGTCAGAATTATAATGTGCGATAATATTAGTGTTTGTGTAGCAGATTAGTACACAGAAGTGGACATACAGGAAACAGAAGAGAGGGGACCATTGCTAAGTGACAAGGTGGGTGAAAGGCTGGTGCCCATCCTGACCGATGAAGTGCTTTCTAAAGTCAGATGTAATGTTTAGTCTGCTGTGTGTAATGATAACAAATGCTGAAATTTAATCAACAAAAAGCAGCTATGCAAATGCTCCTCATCTCAGTAAGTTACATATAAAGTAAACTATTTCAGAGCTGTTGGACGCGAATCCCAAACGGACAGCTTCTTTAGCAGCTTCAAATGCTCTTTGTAGTTCAGTTAGAATCATTAACATGATTTTACAGCGTCAGTAGGTCAAGCACAACAGACGTGTGTGTTTAATATTAATTTCTAGAGAGGTTAAGAATGAAATCAAAGGTTTCTGCGTTATATCAAGCTTAACAAAATGTTCATTAAATAATTAAAGAAAAAAACAAAAATCAATGAAACCCCCAAACAATTTGCCCATTTTTAAGTTGATCCATAACAGACTGAGCACGCTAATGTAGCTTCAAATTTTATTTGCCTCATTTTTTTTATAAATTCTAACAAATATAGCTTTTTACAACTTAATAAGTGGAACATTAAATTGTCAGATTCCAGACTAAAGCCTTATTAGTCTTTATTTGTTTTTTATTTTCCTCTTAAAGGGATTTTGCTTTGAATGTCTTTTTGCAGGCTGAAAAAAATGTTACTGGCTAAATGTTACACAATTTAGGGGCTCACATCAAAACCGGCTGGTCTGCGACTAATGCAACCGAGCCGCCATAATTACATGTTTGTTTTTGAAGGAGATGTGATGTGGTTATTTTCTGACTCGTTTCATCTTTGGCTGTTTGAGGAGGGGCTTCATCATCTGTGTGGTGTGTGTGTGTGTGTATGTGTGTGTACATTATGAACCGAGAAATGTGATGTATAGTAACAGTGTGAAGTGATCATACATGACACTTTTAATATGTACATGCAAAGTGTAGCACAAACACATTTAATACAATTTTGAGTGTATTTTTCTAAGTCTAATGAAACTTTCAGTTACAATGAGTCACCCATACTGACTGACTCACTGCCATGCAGTTGCAGAAGATTTGGTTCCCACGTTTTTTCCTCAAAGGACTGTTTACAGGCTAGCACCAGATTTAGCACTCGTGCAAAATTTCCAACCCGCCTTGGGTTCAAATAAGGGATGAATATCTGACAATTATTTAAGCTTGAAAATAGGTTTTGTTAAAGAAAGCTTTGTATTCTATTTGAAAGATAACTGTGCAGATGTGGTTAAAAATAGAAAAGTTTTCATACAGAGCTACAGTGGATTGTACTTTAGCTAAGTAGCATAGTTAGCTTAATTGTTAATTGGAGTTAGCTAAATTGTAAGTACTCAAATTATAAATTAAGTTAGACAAGTACGTTGAATCACATTAATGGACGGCTCTCACACTCAGAGAGAGTAATTCTGTTTTCTCAAGATCACAAAATAATCATCTCATTATTACAGGATAATGGGATAAATGCATTATCACACAATAATGCACCCTCAACTCAAGAGCACACGATAGTTATGGAGAAATTGAAAGCGAGTGTCTAGTTCAGATTTGGCCCTTTAAGATCACTGCCACTATCAGGGAAGATTCAAAACCATACAGTAAGGAAAGGTATAAATGTATAGTTTTGCTTCCTGCAGTTAGAGCCTATGTTGTAAGGATCATAAGGAAAACTTCATGTTTATGATAAAGATGTTGACCAGCTCCAATATATGCATCAGCCAGCAGCTGCTCAAATAAAGCCTACATTATTATAATGGCAGAAATAAAGACATTATTAAGGCCATGCAGTTTTCCATGAGACTTGCTCATCTCACTGCCACTACCACAGCATCTCCACATGGCCATTCCTCAGCGCCAGTCCTGATCTTAGACAAAAATCATTAGTAAAAAGAAACAACCTTTAATTTGGAAAATGGACTCTTTCTTATTGTTATCACATGAAAACAAGCCTTGTTATTCTGTGAAAACGCATTAATTTATCCTGGCATTTCTAGATAACAAGCAGTTATCCCGTGATAATGAGATGATTATTTTGTAATCTTAACATAACAGAATGAAAAAAGATAGTGGCGACCCTGGCTGCTCTTGGCTTCCGTAGGAGATGAAACCAACTCTTTTTGCCTTCCACATAATTGTATTAAAATCAGTTGTACTGCTTTGCAAAGTAATTTATTGCAAATTCAGCTGTTGAAGTCACTTGGGAACCTGTAAGTGTTCCTTTTCAACTTTTACTTATTGAGAGTTAAAGTGACTATGAGGAACTTTTAAGTATTTATGAAATGTCTCATGATTCCTCTGGTGAAAATAAATTTTCTGTAACTGCAAACGAGACCCTCAGCGAAGGGTCAGAATCCCCAAGAACTCAAACGAAATGATTACTTTTTTAAAAAAAAATTTGTTCCGTGCAGTGACATTAACATTATATTCTATGTCTATGGCTGTTGGTTTGCACGTTAGCATGTAATATTAATACAAATGGCTGTGTAACGTTGGCCTACAGAAAATAGATGTTATAGGTCTCTGATGACGATGATGCCATACAACTGGCTTATAACTTAACTCTCAATCACATATAAATACATCACCTCGTCGCGATCCATCCTGCGGTCTCTCTTTCACTTGCTTCCAAAACAAATGCACGCCTGCCAGTATTATGTAGAGTTCTGCCTGCCCGGCACGTGCTAGCAAAGATCTTTACGACAGTAGGCGCTAGAATCAACAAAAACTGAAAGCTCCTTGCAGTCACTTTAAGGATCATGGACGTTTATGACAACACCAAGGGCCTAGAAATGTAAATTTTAACAAATCCTTAGAAGGATTCCTTACAAGCTGGGTAATGATTTCCCCTTTCTTGTCACTTCTGCATCAGTGTTGCTGTTTTTTGTATTTTGTTTTAATTTTAAGGAAAAAAAAAAGTCAGATGCCTTGTGTAGTTTTCCTGTGCTCTCTTGTTCAGTGGGACATCTAGATTTCAGCAATGCATTTTTGAAGTCAAATGTTGGCGAACACTACAGAAGACCAGACTGCAAAAATGATGGAAAGTTTTACTTTTTTGATGATTAAAAATGCTTAGGTTTGACCTCCCATTCTCGCTCCCTCTCACACACACATTTTGCCTAGTAAGGTTGCAATGCCTCACTGTACCCTTTACAAACATGGCAACCCAATTCAAATTCACACACACCAGCGCAGAAATTCTCCAAAACATCACACACACACACTGCCGCGTTTAGCTTCACTGCTCACTGTGTGTTGTGTTCAATGATGTATAAAGTGCTGCTGCTGCGAGTATTAGCCTGTTTATCAGAGTGTGTATTAACGTGCTGCAGCCAGAAGCTTGGGGAACAGAGTGTGTGAGTGTGAGTGTGTGTGCGACCGTGCTAGCAGGGGATCACAGGTGTGTTTGTGAGCTCCACAGAGAGTCTCCTTCCCCCCATAACCCCTATGCCCCCTCCCTGAGCATTCTGGGTAATATCAGCCCAAGGAGCACCTGCGTCCCTATCCCACAACACACACACATACACACACACACCTCTAATGGCCTCGTATCAGCCTGCCATACGGCTCTAATAGCCAGCTGTGTGAGCAGACATCCAGTGGAGCGTACCAACACTCACTGATGCAGTTGTAATAGGCCTATCAGATGTGAGTTAACTATGATGAGCACAGAGAAAACTAACACACACTAAAAAGGACATTTTATGCTGTGGCAGTGACTTTTTCACTTAAGCCTAATTTTAGTGGCACAGAACGTACGTACGTACTTCTTCTGAAGGTCCCACAGGCATCCTCAGGTAAAATTCTGTTACTTTCCCATTCCTTTAACAACAAAGTCAATTGCTTCTCCTCATTTTCCCTTTAGTTGGACTGAAAATCTTATATAATGTCAAGGAAACTGTTTTATGATTAGGTGCAAAATTAATAAAATTTCTCTAAAGTAACAGTTAACGTTTGGTAACGCAAGTATGAAAATTAATAAGTAGGGGCATGATTGTGGCAGTCTTGCAGGCAATACAGATAGTGTGTACTTTAACACTTGCACCCATGTGATCTAGCCAACACTACAGAAGCATCTTAAAGTTATCGTAAAGCGCGGGGCCAGCGCGGGGCCAGCACTGGCAGACAGGAGCCTTGTGATGAACTGTCATGCATCAATCTGCTGTAAAATGCCACAATTCTCCAGAAAAGCATCAATTTTTTTATCACATAGGCTCCTCAGGTTTGCTCATCCTTGCTACTTTATGGAGACAACTTCTTCTGTTTGTATAACTCGTTCAATGACAGCTGGCGCCCAGGTACAGGAAATATCACAAAGATTTTGGCAGCAGTTAGTCTTACTCAGTATATTAAAGGGCAGTTTTGGTTTATCACATTATTTTCCCTTGTTTTGGGCATTGTCTTTAATCAGTTACAATGATAATATACCATCCATTTATTTGCCAAAAATCTGGGAACGCATCAATGGAAAGAAGTGCGGATGCTTACTTTTCTGCAAAAAAAATCAACAGGTGTTCACTTGAGAGATGGAGATGCAGACAAGGAGAGAGACAATTGATGGAGTGAGTGTTGCCAAACAAGCCGACGTGAAAAGCCACAAACTGCAGTTCTCTGAATGGCCCCTTGAGGCTTACTCCAAAAGCAATTTTTCCTTATAGAGCCTCATTAAAATGCTCAAAGTCACTTGTTAAATTATGTTTAATTAAAGGTATGGCAGCTCTTATTAAAGAACCATACCAACGTTAATACAAGTCATAGTCTTTTGTTAACACCACACCAGTTACATAAACCCCGACCATTTTTCCCCAAATAACTTTATCTGTGAAATATCATGGTTGTCTACATTTTGTCCATGTTCAATAAACGTTACAAAAAGTACCTAAAAATTATGACATTCGTCACATTGGTTAAAACAAAATCCTTCTTCATGCTAATACTCATGCTAGGAATGCTGCACTTGTAGGGAGCTATTTTCTCAGACGTAATAACTGATGCAACAGCTCTTGCTCCCCTTCTCTTTCTTCAGTGAATCTTTACCAAATAAACGCAGAGGGTCTCTTTAGAAGGGTGAATTACCAATACCTAGCAACTTTCATATGCGCTATAGTGTTTCTATACCCTGATTTTACATGAATGGCAGTGAATGGAGTTTAAAAATACAGTCTGAGATCTATACATGGTCAAATTTGAACATTTACCAAAGAAAGGAGCGATCTTTGCTAATGATGAGATGTTAAAAATAAGAGAGGAGGCAAACAATTTAAAGCGTTTTGAGTAGAAAAGTCTAACGGCAGAAAAATTCCTTCCCTTCTTCCCAAAGGCTGATTGTGAGCCCTAGAGAGGGGGCAAATTCAACCAAATTTCTAAAAAAATCAGATTTAGCGATTCCCTATAAGCTGTTTTTCTGTCCAGACGATCATTGAAAGTGAAGCTACAGTGCTTTGACGGCACCCACGAGCAAAGCAATTTGCATCCTCCTGAGCTCCACCTTGTTATAGAAAGACTCTCACTACTGACTCCGTCGTGGTCATCATCATCCATCGAGGCGGATCCGTCAAGTAGTTATTGTATAGCTTAGTTGCAAAATTGCTTTAAATTATTAACAGTTTTCCTGGCAAACAAGGCGGACAAGGCTCTACACTGAGTAAGCATGACTCATAAATTAATCTGTTTATAATGATTCAGTTCTTCCCAGCAATGAAATGTGCACAAAGCAGATTAACATCATATGAATGTTGAGTTACCGTAGTTTGATTGATTACAGTTGATAATACGATGAAAACCAAATAAGCAACAAAAAAAGTGCCTGCAGACTCACAAAAAGGAACGCACTCGTGTGATTCTTCACTTGTGTGTGATGTTTTTTATCTCAAACAATGCTTGGGAGTTGCATTATGTTTTGGATAGATTTATACACTTTGTAGTCTCCTTTTACAGATCCTGTTTTTATATTTATGTGTCTGGTTTGGTCAGGAACTGTGCTTTTTGTATTTGCATTTGAGCTGTTCTTTTTATAAAGTTTGTGGCGAGTGGCGAGGTATGTGAGCGAGTGGAATGAGCCATTTTCTCTCCTACTTTCACATAATTTACTTTTACCCCCGTCTCTTGTATCTGTGCATTTTTTAATCTCTTTGGCGCTAAGATTTCAATTATTAGCAGCTGAATTGAATTAAATATAAGAAAACTCAGACCACCATGCAAAAAGGGAATGTAGATGCACTGTTAGGTTAAACACAAATTTAATATGATGATTTTGTTTTGGAGATTTGCCCCCTAGAGACTCTTTAAAGCAAATCTACAATAATAGCTGTAGTGACAAATGTGAATTTTATACATGCCTATATAATTCTTTGGGCAGCAGTGGGGTTGTGCAATGAAGAGCAGGCATGAAAAGTGATTATTACAAGAGGAAAACTAAAAAAAACTCTTAGAGTTTCAGACACAATGCGGATTGTTGAGGCTGCCACTGTTGGCTTTATCACAGAGCTACTGCACTAACAGAAGTTTACAAAAGGCAAAGATGGAAAACTTTCCACACAGAA
>JAQLOL010000017.1:15160030-15173594 GCA_029783665.1 Naso thynnoides
TCTAAAGAGTTGTGTGTCTGTCAGTCATGTCAGGTGTGGGGATCACAGCACACACGAGGCTTAGCTCCATTTATAAACAGATTAATTTATAGGACTAAAAGATAAAAAGAATTAGTAAGATTTTGGGGACAGCTCATTTGATCGCAATGGTCTAAATCAGGAGAAGTAGATGATTCCTGCTTTTTCTTTTAAATAAGGGATTGAATCTGACATCTGATTACATTAATTAACATGAGCTATTTTTAAGCACTAGTGAGAAAAGTATGGTGGTGAAACCATTGAGCTGAACCAAAATGAAGAGGACCTGAGCATAAATTTATTGAACTGAACACACACCTGTGTACACACCCAGACTCTACTTACCACTTGCCTGAACTGCTGAGCTGTGGGAGTAACCCAGAGCGACCAGTGCCGTCTCTACCAGCTGCGTGAAAAGAACATCCTTTCGAACCAACACGAACTCGGCGTGACGGTCACCGTGCCCCTCGCAGTCACCAGCCACGCCCACATCTGCATGCTCCACCACACAGTAGACTGGGATCATCAAACCTGGCAGACAAACGCAGAAAGAGTTATGGAGAACACGAGCCTAGAGCCACTAGACGAGCCTCTTAAAGTGATACTAAACCCCAAAGTTTTGCCTGTCGTGCATCCTTCCTGAAATTCAAAAAAATGCATTTGGAATGTGAAAAAATGTATCAATTCGGGCAGCACTGGGGGGCTGAATTGCATAATTTCAGTACAGTTGTTGTTAGAGTTTGTTGTTAGCATATTTTAGTTTTCACACACGTGTCCATAAGCAGCCAGCTTCGCTCCACCCCCCACCCTTTTTTCACAGCAATGCGCTACTACCAAAGAGAAAGTGAAACTAAACTCCAGTCAGTTACTCCTCCATTTCTTTAACACATCTGAGTTTAACTCGACACTTAACTGAGAGAACGGTTCATACATGCATCTCCTTCACTGCAGCCTTCCTCTGTCTTGTTCAAAAATCCGTCAAACAGTAACTTCCTTGTTGGGCTGCTGTTGTAGCATTAATGCTATTTGCTCCCAGTCCTCCTCACTCAGTCGAGCACAGCAAAGACTCCGTGCAGCAGCTGTGGGGTGGAGGGTGGGGGTTCAATAACTTGGTTTAGGTTTTGGGGAAGTCAGACTGATCATGGATTTAACTTTTATCTCACTAATCTATGGCTGTGTGTGTGTGTTCGTGGGAAAGAGTTATGTTAGAGTGACTCGGCGCATCTCCTCCCACTACAGTCCTCTAAATCATGAACCGTTGTTTTGTTTTTTTTTTAGAGGGGGCAGGTGCAGGGGGTGGTTGGTGCGACCACCAGACACGTCACACTTCACCTGATCAACCAATAGCAATGCATCCAAAAACTGCATTGCAATAGTCAGGTTTCAACCAGTAGATGGCAGTCGCTATGCACATTTTTAACGGAATATGGAAAAGTGAGTTAATTTGTGCTAAAATGTCAAGATTTAGACCTGAATCAATCAAAAACACTACTAAATACTTCTTAGCCTCGATTTTCAAAGAGTGGTTTAAGGGTTTAGTTACTCTGTAAGTCTATGTTTAGACTGTCCTGGACAGGGGCTGATGGAGCCCGGGCCCTACCACTGTTAGGCTGTACCTCCATGTGGCTTAAGGTCTGCACACAACTACATTTTTTGAGGCAGGTTTTCCTCATCCAAAGAAGACTTTTTTTGGTTTCAGATATTTTGAAGGCAGGGTGTTCCGATTCACTGAGGCCATATGTTTGTCTCTGAATTTCTCTTTGTCAAAATGCTCACTGTTTTGGAGGATGTCAAAGTGGTTTTTGCTCATCCATGTTCAGTGTTGTGGTTACGATCAGCGTGAAGTTGATTCATACAGAAATCAAGGCTGGCAGCAACAGCTTCAGACAAGTTTCTCTCTCCAGTGACAGTGTGTCAGCATTGATGCAGTAAAGCCGTTTGGTGGCCTGAACACAACACTCTGGTCAAACTAGGCCAGTGTTAATGTAAGTCAGTGTCAGATCATACATCTGCTTTTGTGTTTGCACCGCATATTAAATTCCACAAAGAATAAGATTTGTTTCCAGGACTCTTCAGAGCTCTTCACGTGCAGCTGGTCATAATATCTATATCATTTATCGCTCAGGAGCAATGCCACAACTTCGGTGGTGAGATTGATCTCAGAGCAATAGTCTAGACTCCTTACTGGGTGAGGACTGAGAGCTCCTCCAAGCCTGGAACGATTCACACCCATCCAACCCGCGGCTCAGTCCCACAGGAACAGCTAATTAACAAGCTATCAATCCTCCTGCTGACGAGGCAGCGACAGATCAGCCAGAGCCAAACCAAGGCAGCATCAGGCACGCTATCGGCCAATAAGCCAACCGCTCAGTGGAAGGGTGGAGGGAGGCATCCTAGCCAAATGTCTGTTTGTGTGTGTGTGTGTGTGTGTGTGTGTGTGCTTATGTGTGTGTACTATTACAATGTTTGTGTGATGATGCATGATGATGTTTTCAATTGCATGAGAGAATAATGGACATCTGTGCGTGAATGTGTTTTGTGTTAGTTATTTAAGAGTGCTGCTCAGTAATGCTGTACAAATGCAGTGTGTGTGTGTGTGTGTGTGTGTGTGTGTGTGTGTGTGTGTGTGTGTGTGTGTGGCCACCTCACCCAGACAGTAGACAACAACCTCATCCACATGCAGACTTTATTATGTGCCCTGTGCTAACATTCAATGCTAAGTTTAAAGCCCATGTTGTGGTGACTATTTGTACACATGCCCAGGCTTTAAGCAAGGAGCCGATCATCTCCTTCTGTATGTGAAAGAACTGACAGCACAGTACACCAGTGGTTTGCACTGCTGTCTCGCAACGCTTGATTCCCAGTTGAAGGAAGGGCTTTTTCTGTGTGAGTTTGCATGTCCTCTCTCTTTTTGCATTGGTTTCTTGTGGGTGCTTTAGTTTCTTCCACTATTTACCAGAAACATGCATATCAATTTGCCTGTCAGTGCTCTTGACCAAGCCGCTTGCCTAAAGCTGGAGCCGTCCCTCGGGCACTCTCAAATCCTGGCAACATTCCCATCTTCACACATCTACCAAGTGGTTATGTGAAGTCAGAGTAAATCTCAGATTTTCTGTTCCGAAAAGTTTCAGAATTGTTTGATGTTGCCCCCCAGATATTGGAGAGCTGAAGAGAGAGGGGGTTACAGAGGTTGTGCAAACATCCAAAATACACTTCGGTTGCAGCATACTGACCCCTCAACATCAACTCAAACATAGGAGATTTGTTTAATTAATTGACAGGTCACAAAACATGTTTTTAACTTTGGATAAATTTAACCAGCCAGATGGCCTGTGGTTAGGGTCCACCCCGAGTTTGGGAGGTCGGGGATAAATCCCTGGCCGAGTCATACCAAAGAAATATACAACTAGCACTTTATGTGTCTCTGCTTGGCACTCAGCATTAATATTGGATTTGGGGTAAAGACCCTGCGACAAACTAGTGTCACATACTTGTACATCCAGCAGCCTCATGCCACAGAAACGAGCGATAGGCTCCTGGTCTGTGGGCCTTCATGGCTCTCAAAGGCTACTTTGGATTATTTTAGTGACCTAATCTGAGTTTACATTAACCGGTAATTTCTGGTCTTTGATTGGAAAAATCTGTTGAAGTCTGGCATATTCAAACCTCGCCAGACAAAATTTCCGCTGAAATCTCTCTAATGGGGTCGGAAATTAACACTTTCCACACGCCAAACGCAGGCAGATTTGGTGTGTAAATTGTAGAGGCAACAACTTTTTTGCAGCAAAATATAACCCCAACCCCTACGAGAGCAAGTGACAGAGAAAGGCAGAGAGGAGAGGAAGCACGGAAAGTTTGACTGACAGAAATACGTTGTTTTTTGATTGTTTCACAACAGATTAAAAGCCTGTGTTTGAATACTGGGTAGACAGACACTCTTAGTTTCTGTTTCATTTCGCTCAATAAGCTGATGGGTTTCATGATGGACATTTTGAGTTGTCAGAGCCGCAAAAGCACAGGTGAAAATAATGACATTAAGGATGGCTGCTTTAAATCAGGTGAGCTTGTGTACTGTGCGTGCTCACTCATTCACCCGGCTTGCTGTGACACTTTATGGAATGAAGCCATTGTTGGTCACAGCTGTGTTAGTCCTAAAGATGTCTGCTGTGAAACGCAGCAATAGAAAGAGCTTAAACAATTTAACTGGGATTTTGGGAGAACTCGTTATACCTACTGCAAGCTCCGAGGGTTTGGTGTTATTGTATAGTAGCATGTACGTCAATGTGCTACAATAGGAGTAGAGCATTATACAGTGTATTCACGTACGATCTGTATAATTAATGCACCAATGCTTTTTACATTGCTGGATCTAAAGTTTTTTGGAATTTTTTTTCCCTTTTTGCTTATGAGAATACTTTGCTTGTATAATGTTGATCCATTTGGCTGGAGGGGAGCATTTAGCAACTGTTCTTGGTCTGACAGAGGCGCAGAGACACACCACAACTGCTTCTCTAATGTACTGATTATAAGGGATGCACTTGATGTCAGTGGCTTCAGCCTAACTACGGAATACTTTAAGGACTAAAATTTAATTTTATTATGAGTAAGTGTGAGTATCTTTGTATCCTTACAGTAGATCTTATGTATATGTGTGTGTGCTAAATGTTCTACCTCCAAGAGGTCTCAGTGGTGTGCCGTTCTGCTTGGTTCGAGAAGCTGCTGGGCTGCCATTGACCTCCAGACGGCTCAACTTGCACGGTTGAGGGCCACTGGAGGCAGGGCTCTCCCCTCGCTCCTCTGGGCTGACTCTGTCCTGAAGGCTGGGGCTTTCTGTTCTCCCACCTATACCTCGGTGTTGCTCCATCCTCCCGAAAACTCCAGGAGGAGCACCCAGCACAGTGTGTGAACCTGGAAGAAGGCAGAAGAACTTGCTTTAGTAGGTACAAACTACTGAACTCTGCACGATGGTGTGTCCATTTTCACCACTCTTACTTAGGGTTTAAGTCAGAGATTGAAGGAAGATGAGTATGCAGTTAATATATCAACAGTTTCCCCCCAGTGGAAAACTCAGAAAAGCTGAATGAAAACAATACAGTGCATCTACACACTGTGTCAGTATATCATCTTTCATACTTTGTGTTGACAATGAAGAGCCATTACAGATGGTTTCATCAACAACCGTCACTTTGCTCAATTCTTCCACAACCAGCAGAGTGAACACATTTCTTTGTTTTTCACAAATAGAGAGATGGGGACAACCACAACAGACAGAGAGTCGGAGGCATCTGGGATGAATCAGGGATCAACAAGTGGCATTCACACAGACTAAACAAAGGCAAGTATACCATTCTCTGTTTAGACACATCGGAGTAAACGACACATTATAATGACAGATCAGAGGGTGTGTAAGGCGAGTAGGAACACAAGGACGAACTACTCAGCACGCCTCAGAATACAACCAAAACGTAAATGATTGGTAAATGACAATGACTTGAGTATTCAAATCCAAAAATGTTTTACTCTATTGTTTTGGTCTCACTTCAGTTGTTCCATCATGCCTTACAGTAAGTGTTGGGTTTTGAGAGTAGCTCGGGACATTAAAATGTTACTGCCAATAAAAGGTAATTTATTACATTACAGCATTACATACTGAGAAAAGTAACTTGTTTCAGTACTCTTGCATTGCCAAAATAAAAACCCCTTTGCTATTCCTTGCACATATGCTGCCCATATTATTCACAGAATGCACGTCTTCCTTAGAATGTACTGACTATTTATTAAATGGCACCATTTTAAGACCCATAATCTGTATCTGTGCAGGCTAATAACAGGAATTACATATCACAACATTCCTTTCACAACGCTTGTTCATGTTTTATATTTACACATTTGTCCCTTATGCCAATACACCAGCATTATACAGTCAGTCAGGGGCCTGCCTGCCAAGAAGTATGAAATGAATCAGTGCCGATTTGTGGTGGATATTCTTGTCTTGTGGCAAAGCCGTACAGAAATAAACAGCAAAATAGAGAATAACAGATTACTTTTTTGAAAATGTAACTAAACAGCTGAAAACTGAAAATGCAGACCTAGCGCGTTAGGTTTCTACATCAAAAAAAGTAGTCTGAGCACTACCCCAAACACTGCTTACAATCATATCTGATTATATATAATTATACTAACGAGGTTCTTACATATGTTAATAAAAGTATTTTTAGCAGATTTTGCTACATATTGGAAATTTCTGTATTAACATATTGGTCTTTTTGTGATATCTGGTTTTAATATCAGTTTACAACCTGTGTTGGACCCTGTAAGATGAGCTAGCCTAGCACAATGCTGGAAGGTGAGTATCTCCAAGTACACTGGCTGTGATTCAGCCTTGATTATGTGTATTTCAGGTTGACCATAAGACAGCATGACATAACTTCACAACACCACATGACATGACATAGCAGGGGAGATCTGAAGTTTGTTGTTACTGTGAGGCTGCCTGCAGATACTACAGGGAGTCAGTGGGCACTGGTCCCAACTTGTATCCCCTCTAAAACCCCAAACTGTCATTTTCACACAGAGGATTTTGCATGGATTAAACTGGATTTCATGTTGTAAATAATTAATTCATGTATTTTCAATTCTAAAAAAGCAAAGTAGTATATTTCTCAAGATGCCAAACCTATAAATCCACTAAAAGATGGCACTGAAATGCAAGCTCACAACACCACAAAAATCAAAAGGATATTAATATTAATTAATAGGTGCTTAAAGTGTCTTTTATCTTACATGAAAGACTCATTCTGTATTCTGCTGAGGGCACATAAGCACAAAGTAAAGGCACCGAGACATTTTCTAGGTGAATATTTTCGACTTAAAAGTTTATTTTTTCAAGTCTCCATGAGGCTGGCTGCTGCATATGGTTAAAACTAAAACATACATTTCACTTATAAAAATAGAAAAGCACATAAAACACAGAAAACAAACAGATTTTGCAATCTGTAAACACAAGAGACACACAGAGCGTTGTTTATATGTTGTTCCCATTTACAACCTTTTATGTTTCCAAAGCTATTAAAAAGTTTCTTTTTTTCCCACTAGTTTACTGCCAGAGTTTATTACCATCTCTAGTTTAAAAATTACATTTGTTCTACATGTCAAACTCAGTAAATCCTTAAAGACATACACGAACAGCGTACCCAAAATCTGCAGCATCATGGATGAAATAACCTCGGCACAGTACACAGGCAAAGCTATCTGCTCTCTTGCTTTGTGTTCTTCATCACAATGTGTGGTTTCCACTGGTATGACCGTAAAACCGGCAGCGACACAGGAATCTGGACCCAAAAGCGACACATGATTACAATAAAACACACATGCGAAATTAATAGCTAGTGTTAAAAAAAACTTGTCCAACACAAACAAGAAAAACAAGCAAAACAAGGTCCTCCCCACTTTGCTTAAAGGTCCTTTATGTAAAGTTTTGGCATCATTTATTGCACATTTACTTGATAGAGCTCAAAATATTATTGTATTCTGTATGCACAGGGCTGATGTCTACTTTAACACAGGCCAACTCAATGAAAATGAGGAATGATAACTCCAAGAGTATTTGGGACAAGTATATTAAAAAAACCCACCGCACTTGAAATTCTGTCATGTCAGCTAAGATTGGGTCAAAGCACTTGATGTGCATTTATCTGTATTTTTAGACACTCAAAAAGTCAAAGGAGTTAAAGTGAAGTGAATGGCTGATGGCTTTGAGGAACCGTGCTGTAACTGATACTAAAATGTTTCATTTAGCACCTTTAACAAGGACTGAAAGAGAACCGATCACTCTCTTGGCTGCATTTGAGTGAGGCATTATATGACTGTCATAAATGTGTTCCAAATGTGCCTTCAAACTGATTGATTAGTGCCATTTTACAGTGTTTAATGCAACCCAAATGGTTCTGGAACAGAATGCGATGTGTTTGGACATGTGTGAACACAGGGCTCAAACACGGATGTTGATCAAAACTGTCCTACCAGGACCTTTTTAAAGGTCCACTTCATGGTATAGACTTGATCCACCCCAAATGCAGAATTATTGCGCATTTTTGGACTAAACTAGCTCCTGTAGCCAGCTGAGGCGTGTGGCGCACTAGTGGCTGGATGGCTTTGTAAATAAACAGCTAGCAGTTTGCCTTGACACAAACATGAATCACAGGTTGACCTGGAGCAGTGAGGAAATGCGTTGCCTTCTTTATATTTGGGCAGACGACCATATAGCCCAACAGTTAGAAAAAAGGCATACAAATCAATCAGTGATCAAAATGTTTAGTGAACTGCTGCAGGAGAGGGGATTTGACAGACATGATTTCTGACCAATCAACAGAATGACAGCTTCCACAGATGACATTTCTTGATACAATTTGGTTCACTTGAGATTTAGCCTGTCTAAAACTGAACCAGACCTAAGGGAAAATGTAAACGAGTTGCAACTCGTCGGCTGATTTGGACCAAATGAACTGAATTACAGGTGTGACAACACTCTGAAAAGCAACTAGCTTTAAATCAGCATCAAATACACAAATTCCTGAAGCAGCTGCAGTCAAATATAAGAAACTGCCACATAGCTGTTCATTGAAGGGAACCTAAATCAATTTTCTACATCAAAGTCTGTAAACGAGTCTTGAGAAGTGCTGCCACATATGTAAGAAAAGAAAGGGGGGAAAAAGAGCTTTTATGGCTTCAGAGGAGGCTGATGAACTGCCTCAAGTGACTCGGGCCATTTGAGTTTTCAAGACGAAAAGAACAAAAATAATTAACCTGTGTGGAGTTAGACAGCGGTGAGCTTGCCAAACCTCTGCTCATCAATGCTTGAGGCTTACAGCTCACAGCTACATTAGCAACAACTAGCCTAACACATCTGAATCTGAAGCTGGTTGATTGATGTTTGGCTGGTTGTTCTGTAATACTCCAGACACAATGACTTCCTCATGTACCGTCTTAAAAAACACAGCAGCAATCAAAATAAAACATAAACACAAGAAAAAGAAAATAAAAAGAACAAAACAAAAACAAAAACGGCCGCATGCAGTCACTAAAAATTTTGAAAAATAAACATCAAACACGGCTTTTCCTTTTTTCTTCTTCAGTGTTCCTCTCAATGCAACTTTTCCTGTGCAGCAGTTCATAGTGAAGCTACGAGGAGAAGGATTCCTCTGTCCAGTATAATACTTCCCACCAACAAATGCTTTGACTGTGCGTGTAGAAAGCTTACAGTAAACCAACTGCCAGGAATGACATCATAAATTTTAGGTAACCCTGGGCGATGGTTGAAAAATTACGCACACTTAAAAACCAATACAAAAGGAAATTCAAAGCGTTTTTCATAAATTTCATCATTGTTCACTACGCTTCAGTTTGTATGTTTTGGTGTGAATACAAACGCATACTGTAATCAACATTAATTAAAATATCCCTTTTATAAACAGGTGGCATTCCAGGCACTCATTTAATGTTTATCAACAATACTGAAAAGCATTTTTATGCCTAAGGTACGACTGTGTCGATCCTGCTGCTGCTCTGTCTGTCTGGGTACAGCTGTCCCTCCCACGCTGCCTTTCTAAGTATACCCATCAATCTTTAAACAG
Organism: Naso thynnoides; assembly: GCA_029783665.1. Taxonomy (NCBI): domain Eukaryota; kingdom Metazoa; phylum Chordata; class Actinopteri; order Acanthuriformes; family Acanthuridae; genus Naso; species Naso thynnoides. Next base: position 15,169,681 of record JAQLOL010000017.1, read on the forward strand.
ATTTAATGGTGATTACTGAGAGCTCTCTAGTCCACCAAAACCAAAAAATGTTGAAATTTTCCAAATAAATCTGTTTCCTCTGGTGGGAGTCCATTTCCCTCGAGAGAGGAAAATGACAAATTGCCTTAGTTCTCATTTTCTCAAATCAACACCCATCAAACAAGGACACACCACCAATGAAACTCCTAATGTTCATTTTAGGATGTTAAAGGTCAAATCTACTGTAGTTCAGACAGCTCGCATACTGAAGCACATCACAAGAGACTTAAAAAATGATTGTGAGGCACATTACTGGAAAATCTACCCGCATAAAGATCAGATATATGTTAAATTTCAAAACAAACTGCTCTCTCTCTTTATCTGTCTCTCTCCAGCTCTCTCTCCCTCTCTATCGCTCTGTCTGTACTTAATAAACAAATTTTTGGAATATTTGGGGTAACTGATTAAAATCAGCCCCGTCCCTTGCTTTGTATTTTCTTCTTTCGTAAGTGCATTCTATGGACTGCTGATGTTATATTGCCACATATCAAATATGACAACTTTCCCCCCCAAAAAATTGCACTGTTCTTCCCGTATGTAAACAACCTCAATTTTAAGCTAAAAGTCGACATATTACATTATATTATTGTTTCATTTAAATCCAGCATGCTGGAGAACCTTTGATGAGTTGAACTGAGTGAATTAATTTGTTTTTTTTTTTTAATACAATGTACAATAAATTTGCTCACTTTGCACTATAATTCGAATTGTATTAATCACAATGAAAAGTTTTAAATGATCTCAGTGTCATTATTCAAGTCAAACAGTGGAGGAATCAAATTTAATTTTCTATGCAACTATATTATTGCTTTTATAGGACAGTAATGGCAAAAAAAAAAGAAGGGGGGGTTGCTTTGCTCACCCCTCGATGTATCAAAACCATCATTCACTCACTCATTCACACACACATAAAACCACTTCAAGCATCACATTTAGAGGGTATAGAGCCAAGGGACCACACACTCCCAACACAGACCCCGTTCACTTAACTAGCACACATGTAGACCAAATGTACAGTTGCGCTACAGCCTCCAACTGACAAATCACACAGAAACGCACAGAAAACCTACACAGACTGCAAGACACTGTGATCGATTAATTTAGGCAGACTCTAATTTAGGAGCTTTAATGGCGTTGTGGGTGTTCACTGCGATTAAATTAACTGAACTGCCCAGAGGCCACTGAGAGGTTCCTCAGTGTCCTTGAGTAAGTTACAGATACACTGCGACTGGCTGAATTTTATTATAGTATATTACAAGAGAATTTTTTGTGCGGTCTCGTGACACCTAAAAGACCCTGAGAGTAATCCAGGAGTCCCTGAAGAGTTTGCTTTTACGGGAGCTTAAAGGATCCTTGAAGAGATTAAAAAGGACATGACACTTAGTCACAAAACAAAATGTAAAATCTATGGGACTCTGCTCTGTTTTCGTCTCATACACTCGTAACACAACTCATGTTTCTTAACAATGGCTTCGCTTTATTCCACACATCTTAAGGCGGTGGTATAACTCAAGATATGTAGCATTACGCCAGAAAAGGGGTTAAAGAAGAAGAAAGCCTCGCTACTGAGCATAGAGGTAAACAGCGCAGGCTTTAAATATTTAAGAAATCTGTTTTTATTTAGGCATTATACCAGGAGTGTTGTGTTATATACCGTAAGATTTGAAAACAAAATAATGATATTGAGTTAATAACACAAATACACGGTGTAAATAACACAGTCCTGTTGAATGTTTCATTCTTTTTTGGTCTTGCTTTGTTATAGCAGGCTGTAGTAAAGCACCTCAACGCTAGTTGCCACATGTGACAAAATGGAAAAAAATTCATTAAGTGTAATTGTTCTTTTTGTACACTCTTGTACAGTTGTTATTACATCTCTCCACCCCCCTAACACTCGTATTTTGAGCATAATTCATCTGCTAGAATGAGACAAACCACACGATAAACAAAGTTACAAGAAACTTCACAGGCACCGAACTGCTTAATCAGTCTCCCTGTTAGCTCATACAACGAGATAAAACCCCACAGATCTACTTAATTACTTATTAAATGGCTTTAACTAGCAGCTGATAAACTCTTGAGCAGAGACTGAGATTCCTAGTGGCCACTATGGAGATTTGAATGCTCCATTTTTAACAACAGACATCAAATAAATTTTATATTTGTGTCAAAATTATTATACTGATGTTACTGCCTTGTTAGTCAATATTGAAATAATTTGTTTACACTTTACTTATTTCTGCCTTTAGATGCTTTCACGTACATTAACGGGGCAGCGTCTACTTAAGGTTAAAACAGTTTTAATTTTATGTTAGATCGGGAAAATATCTAAAATATATTAGCTCTGTCATGTGTAGGAAAACTGATTTTTCCTCATGCTCTCACACATCTGTCTGACAAAATGATGCGTCACTCACTTTCAGAACACTTAAAGGTCTTAAAAGAGAAAGAAAAAGATAAAAGAAGTGGAGCTGTGATTGACTGACTGTGTGTAATAATAGTGATATTCATGTCATTATCATCTTAATAGTTTTTATTTACAGTACAATATATACTATTTATTTAGATACAATGGACCAACAGAGCTATGCTTTTTGTGGTAAGTCTTGTTACACCATATTAGACCATCTCATAACATTAAGTTATATTTAGTTCCTAAAACGCTCATAATGGCATTAAAAAAAAATCTTTATAATTAACTGACTTAATTGCTGAGTCCCCTACCTGAATTTGCATGAATACATGACAAACTTCATTTAGATAAACTCTAATCAAGCCTATTTCTAATTCATTATTATCAAATGTGAACAGAAATAATGCATCATTATGGCGTTCTGGTAAATTCGGCAGAATCGATAAGAACCTGATTACTTACTTCATGGTTGTCAAGTCTCAACTTGTACGACTGTTTCTCTGCCGCCCTCGCTCCTCTGCATTATGGGGACTTTTCACCTGAGCCGGACAAACACAGCTGCAGCTAACGGTCACAAAATTAAGCTAATAACGGCTCAATTTGACTCAGGTGTGACAAATGAACCGACACTGACGATGCAGGCTACTGAACGCGAATGAGCACTGACAAAACGGTTTGGACGAAACAAAAAGCATCCACTTTTTAATGCTCTGTGGCACACAAAATCAAACGTTTTAGCAACTTGACTTACTAATTAACGCTGTATTAGCTGCAGCTGCGTTTAACGCTAACCGTCGACCCGTCTGTGGAGAGGGTTGAACTACAGGATATTACAAGTGATTTATGCTTGGTGTCTTGCAAAACTAAACACGACGCTAAACTTGTCTTTTAAAGTAACGTTCAGGGATATTCATTTTACGAGTTTTAAACTGAATTAAATATATGGTGTAGCGTGAGGACATAAAACTTCTGAGCTAACGGCTAAGTTAACAAAACCCTCAATTAACGTCCGTCAACTCTTATTTGTCAACTTAGCACCGTTATATCATGCTACCAGACGATAGCAAAACTATTAAAGAGTTCATTTCAAATGGTAAAGCTTCCTTATTTCAAATATTCCATGGCAAAGATGACTGTAAAAGAAATATAAAATTATTTTGGAAGTGCGCACCTGTGAACAAAACATTTCCAACTTGCCGCCCCCCCCCTGTGCATGCTGGGATACCTGCTGAAGCTTGTGACTTCTGTAGTGAATGCGTTACTGTTCAAGAAGGCTATTTATTGTTTTTAATTTCTGTTGTGGATTTGACCTGAAATAGATTTGGACATTCAAGACCACATTATAGAAATCTAGTCCTGGAAGCAATAAAAGCCACAGAGAGGTTCTCTGATGAGTCAAAAGTATAAGATATTAATGCAAACATAAGCTACATAAACCTAATTTAAACTGATAGAAAAACTA
>JAQLOL010000017.1:15178546-15193183 GCA_029783665.1 Naso thynnoides
GAAAAAAATATTTCAAAGGGGGTACATCCTTGAAAAAAGTTTGAGAACCACTATCTTAGCGTGACAGAAGTGATTATAATTAGGATGCTGAAACCTGCAATTTAAAAGGAATAAGGGCCAGGGGTGTAAGGTGGATCTTGGGTTGATCTCGGCTTTTTTCTCTAAGTGTAGGATAAAAAAAAAATCCTCCTCCTTGGATTTTTATAATTATTTTTTTATCTGTGCCCCTTACACTCCTACTTAGTGGTTTTCTAGCTGAACACAGATTAAAAGTAAACATTGCTACAAATTTTAAGACCCATTTGACAGGAAGGAAGAATGTGTGTTGAACTCAGAAACTAAATTACAGCAGCAGAATAAAAATCAATCTCTTTAAAGTTTCTCATTATTTAACTTTGGTTTCAAATAAGCTGTCACCCAAGAAGTTTTTCATTTGTGTGTGTTTGTGTAAAGAAGTCAAAAGTAAACTAAATTTTAGCCAGTCTAATAACTCCTTTCGTATGGATTTTTTTTTCTGTATTCAGCCTAATACTTACCCCGCATACCACACAGCATATGACACCTTTGACTACGTCGCAAGGTTCATCGATCCTGGTGAGCAGTGTTGTTTCTCTGTCATGTCTTTCTGTCATGTTACAGGAGATTATGCTTTCTTGAATGTTATAAGATCGGAAATGTAATATAGAAATCCTTGTATTTCTCAGTTTCTACTCAGTTCAGTGTCTCCATTCTGTCTTGTCAAATTTGGCAAACCTGAAAATCAGCAAAACTTTATCCCTGTATTTCTTTTTGTGTGTAACATCTTATTCAGGATTCACCTGTCACCAGGCCGTTGGCAGGACAGCAGGAAATATCCTGATCCGATTGGCTGACAGCCTGGTGTTGCCATTAAACTACAGTGACTATGCTGAGAGTCTGGAGGAATATCTCAACACAGCACTGAGCCTTTATGAGAAGGAACTGCAAGCTAAGAGGATCTCCATGGGTGAGCACAGGACAGATCGACATAGGATGCAGAGGAATATTTGGTACACAGCACAAATAAATGTAGCTCATCCCGAGTTAAAGCTTAAGTAGGCAACGTCCTCCTGTGTTGGGCTTTCACTAGCTGACAGCATGTGACCGCGCATCTATTGTTGTAGAGCAGCCAGTTGGAACATGCGCTCTCTCAAAACAAAAATAAGAAAATAATAAGAATAATAACATAATGACAGGTCAAAAAGTTCCCCTCAAGGTTCGTCATTTTCCAGAGCCTGAATACAGAACCAAAGGGATGTTTTTTCAGACTACCTGAATTTCAATATGCTCAAAGGTTAATATGATTTTTTTAGCGTTATGGCATCAAAAATAAATTGCCTGCCCTGGGTTTAATCTTTCATGTCAAGGCAAGACCTCATGTTGCGGCCTTGAATGTTTTATTTTTATGGTTTTGACTCGTGTGTTTCAATCTTTGACCAAAGCAACTGAAATAATCATTTCAGTTATTGCATTTCTTCTGATAGTTAGACCTAAGATCAACAGTATCTTTAACTGGATCCTGCTTCAACCAAAATGCTCTTTGTAGCAGAAACAACCTAAAGACATCGGTGCCAAAAACAGATTTAAGACGGCACCCTCCTATTATGTTCGGTCAAATCTGACCGACTTACACGATTTCTTTCTAAAAAAAAAATGCATTTAATTTCATTTGTTTGTCATGAGGTTCCATGACTTTGTTCACACATGGCATCTGACCCACAAAGCAAATTTTTAGAATTGTTAATTGTTAGAATAAATTTTGTGTGTTATATTGAACTTGTATACACCCGTGGTGTTCCTAGTCAGAAATGACCGGCCACTAGAGATGAATGGGTAAGATTACATTTAGCATATAAAATAGAGTTCAAGCACATTCCCACACGTCGTTACCACACCCCGACATGCAGGTGTCTTTGAGCAGACACGCCTACACACATGCACACAACTTATGGCTCCCTTTTTGTCTTCAATGAGAACCCCCACAGGAACCTATCTCCAACAGACTCCAACTTACCCCATGGGAACCACACCTGTTGGAGGTCCACACAAAAAAAGCAAGCAACATTGTTTCAATGGTACATCAAACTTTCTCGCAGCTGTGGTATACAAAAACTTTTTTGAGGCTTTGCTGAAAATTCATTCTGTGGCAGCACGCTGGCTAAGTGATAAACTGTACATGAGGCTCTGGATTACAAGTTGTATGAGCTGAGGTCAGTGAGGCCTACAGCCCATAAAGACCTAATGGGAGTACAAAAATTTGAGTTAATAAAAAGATATAACACAACATTAGGTAATTGAATATGTATTTTTATGGGTATATAATCATCTTAAATGGATCAGTCATTTTTGACCGGGAACAGCAGGATAATTAAGCTGAAATGAACAGAATAGGAGGGTTAAGAAAAAAAACAAGCCACAGAGGACTTGAGAGGGTTATGTCTTGAGGCTGCACAACTGATCTGTGTCTTGTTTCAGAACCACTAAAAAGTGCGGTGGCCAACTTTCGCAAGGCAGCAACTCATTTGGACCAAGTGATTCTCAGTTTAGACCTAGCAAATGAAACGTAATTGTCAGACATCTGTACAGAAGTATTTTTACCCATTTCTCCTTAGCCGCCATCATAGATACGAAAGTCAGTCACCACCCTGTACCTCCATCTCTCTTCTTTTAGACCGCTAAAGATCAGAAGGATCAACGATCAGCACATGCTGTTGGACCGAGCTTTCTTGAACCCCCTGGCCTTCCCAGATAAATTTTCATACAGGTAAGAAGATAATTTGCCATCATCATAAAAATATTAAGCTGCCAAGTGCAGTTTTACGTGTCCACTGTATATGACAGCCACATGGTAAATACATACAAAAAGAGTAGGTGGTATTGGATTGTGCCATTGCCAGATGACTTTTCAGACCACAGCTTTGATGCAGACTCCAACTATTTGATGGTTTGCCATGATTTTGTTTACATTTACGGTTCCAAAGTGAAGTGTCCTATACTGACATTAGTGGTATCCTTATTTTTTTCCTGAGAAAAAAATTCAGAGAAGAACCCAAAATAGGATGGAGTAAATGGATAACAGGCAGAATATTTTATTGATTCAGAGACTAACATTTCGATGCCAGGTGCATCTTCTTCAGAGTGAAACAATTTACAAAACATAACAACCGCCTAAATAATCTCCTCATTTAACATCATTATTTTTCCTTTAGTTTCACCATGGGGTTTTTACGATTGAAGTCAAATATTTGACTATTACTGGGTGGACTGCAAATAAATGACACTGACATTCATTTCTAGCATTGTAATAATTTGGACCTTTCATCAGGTCAAAAGTTGTCCTTTAGTTTGGTATTACATTTATGTTTCTTCGTGTTAAGCTCTCACTTTCAACAAGCAAAATTTCCCTGACAAGTGCTAATTAGCAGTCTTAGCATTCAAGTATTATCCCTTTCCAAAAAAGCAGAGCATTAGTTTTAAACTTAATGGAACTAAACATTAGCAGAATTTCTATGGTGAACATCATTCCTGCTTATCACATGGCTTTGTTGAATATGTAACTGATTGATCAATCACAGCATTCTAAGGTCTGTTATTGCTGTGTAGCAGAATGCGTTGGGTCCAGCATCACCCCGCTGGGGTTCTTTTCGCAATAATTACCAACTCACTTGACATTATCCCTTACTTAACACAAGCATGTATCAGAAGTGAGAGCAAACAGTCTTACATTCCTGCACTAGTCAGTCTCTTGACAAGAAATCATCTCCTTTATTGTTACTTGACACATCTCTGTTAATGTTCACCCGCCTGTCATTGCTGTCATTGTTACACCTTTTTTCATCTCTCTATGTGATATACAGGCATGTAATCTGGGCTTTAAGTACCGCTTTCAAGGCAACCTTCCCAGGTCTTGCTGATGCTTATGCTAACGCCGAGACATCTGGACAGGCCAGTGACTGGGATAAAGTCCGCTATCACCTGTCAGTCCTGAGCCAGGCCATTGAGGGCGCTGCCAACACACTGACTGACGTCATATAGACGAGGAGAAGGGAAGAGAGAGGAACATCACTTGAACCACAACTTTGGAACTGGAAGATGAATGATGTTTAATATATTGTACACATCACAGGATTAAAAACTTGGTGTATTTTTATTTGTTAAAGCACTTAAGATAAGCTACAACATTTTTTCATATTGTTGTAGTTACTGTTTTAAGTCTGCACCAACTGTTAAACTAAACAACGAAACAAAAAGCTCCAAAACAAAAACATGATATTTTAATTGTTGACCAATTTTGCACCGGTATTACGATGCAAAGTTACTATGAACAAATAACTTTATTTAGGAACTTTTAAAATCATAAAGTCAACCAATTCCAGAAGCCGAGCTAAATTATCAGTAACCAACTGCTACCAACTATTTGATAAAAATAAATACATAAATAAATAAAATGAAAATAAATAAATACATAAATAAATAAAATGAAAATAAATAAATACATAATAAATAAAATGAAAATAAATAAATACATAAATAGGCCCATTGTAGCATGTTGGGTTATATGTGGTTGAATTTTTATTCCAGCATGCCTTGAACATTGGGCTATAAGTGTTGCCTGTTATCTTGCTTGTTATGCTCAAATTAGTGTAAATGTTTATGTTTGCATGTGTTTATTGTAGATTATAGACTAGTTATTACTGTCGTCAACATTTTTACATCATGTGTTCAATTAGTTGCAAAATAACTGACCCTCTACCTGTGGATAACTGCTGTGTGTACAATGTAAATGCAAAGCTAAACTTAAATAATGACAAGACCACCATCAGCCGTGCAAAATAACAACTGTATCACTCCATGATTTTAAAAATGAAAAACATTCACTGTAACCAGTAAATTCTGTGTTGTTATGTTTGCAAGATGTTTCACCATTTGGGCATGCCATTGCTTTGATTTCCGGTCAGATCTTTTTTCTTTTGGCTTTATATCCTTCTGTTACCTCTCATACAAATACATTTGACTAAAATAACTCAAACAAACCAGATTAATCTGAATTAAAATAAATTGTTTATTGATATTTTTTTCCCCAGCTCTTACTTTAAAACACAAAAACATGAACATGTCTAGAATTCATACAATAAGTCTACAGCTTTATATGCAAAACATATTCACTGACTGAGGAGAAATAATTTATTAAGTTGTACAATTATAACTGAAAATCGACTTGGCTTTTAAAGGACCATATACCTGAACCACAAAGCCATGTTAAAATATAGGTAAAAATATACGGTTCTTGCACTGAAGATACACGTAGAGCATTTGAAAATCATATAAACATTGTTTAATGTATGGTCAAACACATTTTTATTCAGTGTACAAGTAAATACACTTTTACAAATGCACAATTTAAATGCCAACAGTCAATATAGAAAAAAAAGTTAACCCTCTAATGTGTAACATGGGTCAAAAACAACCCAACAGAGTTTAAATTTTCTACATCTTGCAGTAAAGTAATTCATTATTCAGGGTTCCAGGTATTCCTCAAGTAACTTGTTTTCGATCATCACAAATACTTACTTTTATTTTTTCTTTTTACTTGTCTGTGAATATTCTCATTCATCCAGGTCATTGTTCTCTCTGGGCAAATCGAATCGTAGGCAACTGGACTGTATTTGTCTAGGAAGAGGTTTCGCCTCTTATCCAAGGGGCTTCATTAGTTCATATGCATCGGTCTCACTAGTCCGCACTAGTCTGACCAAGATAGTGGAGCAGGACCCAGGTATTTATCCTCTGTGGGTGTGTTCACCAAAGTGCCTGTGAAAGCACTGGTTTCACTTGACCATTGTTTTGGTCTCATGTGAACGACCGTCATTAGGGTCTTGTGACTCCTGGGGAACGACAGTCGTTAGAATCACATGTGCCCCTGGTGAACGAGGTTAAGTGTAAAACTACTGGAGCAGTCTTCACCATTTGGCAGTGACATTGACCGTATGATGCATGTTGTGTGGCCGGCGATCCGGTGAAACAGACAGACAAGTGTGAAGGTGAACGTCTGATCTGTTCAATAATTACATAAATGCTGTTATATTGTGTTGTGATTGAGATTCTGGCCTGCCATGCATCACAGAAAGAGACAATTAGACATTTTTGTTTGAAATAAAACCGTATTGTCACCCAGCAGATGCAGCTACAGGCTGCAGCTAACAGCTAACAGCAGAGGCGCCAACCTCCCTGGAGACAGCGGCTCAAATAACAACAACGACGAAACAAGATGAGTGGCGGCTAACGTTAGTTTTCCACAAGTTGTAAAATAATCGCATATATGTCGTTATATTGTATCGTAATATTGGCTATTTTCATCAGTTTTAGTGTTTTTTTCAGTGTTTTTTAAAACGTATTGTGTTGTACCCAAGAATGCATGAGTCTTGTGTCTGCATCGCACAGATTGGTAGGAAGACTCCTATTTAAGGCTCCTTTTTATCCAGACATGTAGTAATCACAAAAAAGCAGCACAACAGCAGCACATTTCATGTTCCCAATGTTGTTATCCGTCTGGTCTTGTATTTAACATTCTGTGGTTTTCAATATTTTGTTGGCCTGGTAAAGTAGAGCCATAAGCCTCCACCATGACTGAACTACTGCAAACAAGAGTTTGACTTCTACATCATTGAACTTAACCACTCCAGCTAGTTGCTGATTGGTCCAACCAAAAAATTTGTCGCTGTAATTCTAAAACTGGCCTCGTCACCAGACTGATCCTCAGCCCAAACTGAGCTGAGCAGAAGAAGGTTGTAGCCAGGCTATTGTTTTGTTGGAAGGAAAAGTTCTAAAGCTGAACTGGAAGGGTTCATGGAGGTTATTAATAAAAAGATAATTAATATCTTGGTTTGCATCAATAATTTCAAGATTTTTTTTTTTTTTTTACAGGAACAGAAGGTTTGAGATTGATCTTGTAATTACTCAGGATTTCTGGAACAAGGTTTGTTTTTTTGAAGAGTGGTTTAATGACTGCTGATCTGAAAGTTGTCTGGACCACATGAGTGGAGAGTGAAGAATTAATGATGTTGAGCAGTGAGGGACCTAGTGTTGGGAAAAGTTGTTTGAGGAGTGTTAAAGGGAGAGGATCAAGAGGGTAAGTTGTGGGTTTAGCGGTTAGAGCCAATTCGGTGTGAGTTTCGAGTGAAACTGTATCAAAAAATTAAAGTCTAAAGTTGGGTGACAAGGTCAACTAAATAGAAAAAGGTTTAGCATTGCACTTAAAAGAATCCAGTCACTTACTAACAAGGCTTAGTCTATGGTGTCAAGCATTTATTTTGGTCCACTGTGCTAAAATATAACCTTTCACGTTATTCTTTTCTTTTCTTGTCCTACTTGAATTTCCCTGCTCTGTATAATTTTACCAAACACAAACACACTCTATCAGATGAATGAGCAGATACTATAGTTGACTCACTAACTAGAGCCAGAATTAAATCTGTCTTTCTGTGATCATGTAAACAGTGACAAACCACATGTGTTTCAGTAAACAGAACGTAGTCATTTACTCAGAAGGTTTATGTTATGAAACATTTGAACATGCTGTGGAAAATTCAGTGGCTTGCACAGAAGTTTTTTGGATTTCGATGGATGGATTTTTCCATCTGGTGTCGATGTCCTTATTTTTCCATGTTAGGGTTGTGTTGACTGGCAGGGGTTGGGGTTAAGTTGGGGTCAGATTACGATAAAGAGATTCATGCTGGGAAAAATGTGAAACAACACCAGCATCTAGAGGTCGTTAGAGAAACAGAAGCTTAAGATGTACTGCATTGACTGCTTAATTCATAAAATATTCCCACAGCTGCATCATGGTATGTAATAGCAGGGAGTTGAGCTAAATAGCTTATTTAAGGTTAAAAAACTTGAATATACTGTATAATGCAGCATTTTTGTCCTTAAAGGGATAATTCACCCAAAAATGAGAATTCAGTCATTACTCAATCACCCTCAAGCCGATGGAAGGTTGTTTACAGTTTTTTAGTCCACGATACAGTGCTGGAGTTACACACAAAAAAGGCATTACAGGAACGTTCTATACAATTGTAGTGAATGGTGATCAGGATTCAAACATTAAAAAAGGTAACACTTTAATTTGGCAGTCCCTGTTGACACTCTACAAGTTATCAGTAAATGTTTAGTTGCATGTCAGCAGTGTGTCAGTTAATATTCAACAACACTTTTTCAAAAGACAAGAAACATGCATTCAGCTGCCAGTTGACTGTAAGGTGCATTTTAAGTGGTCTGCAGGTTTGAGAAGAGTCCAGCTGAAGAAACAGACAACGTATTACCACAAATCTCATTTAAATGGCTAATAAGAAGAAGAAGAAGAAAAAGAAAAGGTTCATACATGTGTTACTGCATGAATGTGCACTGTTGATAGGTTACAGACTTTAACTGTTGTTATATAACTGTTGTATCAGTTGTTTTTCACTTTAGTTGGTTACTCCTAACACATGTCTGCAAATGCTTAATGATGAGTGCCTACTAATGGTATGTTGATAATCAACTATAGATTGTTGCTATCATGGTCTTGATCATAATAGACAATAGATAAAAGTCAACTTGGAAGATGCTGACTCAGTGTTGACTGATAGTTGAATACTGGATAATAACCCTTTGCAAAAAATCATATTGATAGTCAACAAACTCTTTTGTTTAAGATTAACTGACACACTGTTGACATACAACCAAATATGTACAGATAACTTGAAGAATGTTAACAGACTATTAAAGTAAATTGTGACCCAAAGAAAAAAACATAATAAAACCACAAAATGCCTCCATGCTGTTGGTCCAAAGTAATCAAAGTGTTGTGATGCCTTGACATGCAAGTTTTTTTAAAAAAAAGATTGCTGACTATGTGTGTTTAGAGGCGGTTTACACTGTGCAAGTTTTCACATCAAATGAAACATTTTTGTTACGGTTCAGCCTTCCTTTTACATGACAACAGCATGCTGACACCCCTGAAACTGCAAACATTTGAAACCATCTTCCGGAGTGGAATCTTTTGAAACCACAACTTGCTTTCTGGTTGTGTAAACTGGCAAGCAGAGTGCCTGTAAACGCAATGTCGACGCTAATGCTAACATAAGTCAATGCATTCCGCTGTAGCCACTACCAAACTCTGATTAAACACTTGCACCAAAGGCAGGTCAATATGAAGACAGTCTATTGAGGTGAATTTAAGTGTTTGTTGCATAATTTTAGAAGTCAATCTACTGCTGAATTTCTTTAATTTGTGGCTGCTTAGGGCTTAGCCGCAACAGGAAGTAAACAACTTTAGCAGCTCCGACAGTATGTCTTTACAAACTTACACTGCCGACTATTGGCCTGGCATGCATACTACAGTGCTTTTGGTTGGTTGTTTAAACAGTGACATGAAGACACAAAGGAAAGACCTTTCTTTTTTGTAGTTGGGCTGCTTCTGTGTAAATGTGGTCTTTGCCTTACTGTTCATTGTAGGAAGAAGCTCCTAAGAAGAAAGCTGCAAGGAGAGCGTGCCTTTCTGCAGAATCAGTTGGAGGGCAATTGGTCTCTGGCACGTCTCGCGTGTGTTGGTGGCACCAGACTTACAGCTAGCATGCAAACACAAGTCTGTGCGTACCATGTTATTAGCTACAGACTACAGTGAACAGTGAGGCCAAAAACATTGGCATGTCAAGGCTTTCAGACACTTGGATGTGGATGAGTTTTATGAGGGCATTTTGTTGATTTATTATGTAATTTTCTAATTTTGAAACTTGGTCACCATTTGCTTTAGTTGTTTTTGGAAATTACTGCAACGCCTTTTTCCTTTTAAACTCCAGCAATGTCTTGTGGACTTAAAGTCTTAACTTGACCCTCTGGTCAGCATGAAGGTAAGTAATAACTGAATCTTTACTTTTGGGAGAACTATTCCTTTAATGATAAGTAACTATTGCACTGACTGAAAGTCAGCTGCATGCAGAAAACATTAACCTGAGCTCAGTGCTGCTGCTGATGGTTAGGGTTCGTTGGTGCACGCAGAAAGCTGACATGGCTGTTTGTGCAGTCCCGACCGAGTAAAGCAACCACTACAGTTTAACATTTACACAATCATCAAACAGAGGTCTGTAATATTTGTATCTATGTCAGGGAGTGTTTGTGCATATCTCTGAGTGTGCGGTGTGTTTACAGTTTGCTCTAAAGAGTCGGTCAGTGGCCGAGGTCTTTATGCAGTCTAATCCCACAGCCTCTTTCTGGAAAACATGACTAGCAATGGAACCACTGACTCAAATTTTGGATCTCATTCTCATGACAAAGCAGTTGTCTCAATTACAGAGGGCTCTGAGGTATAAAAGGGAAAGAGGGCGCATATGAGCACACGCACTCACACACACACACTGACACATAAATAGTATTTATATTATAGCACACACATACGGTGGAGAACAGCTAGTCCCAGGATGGGCAGGGTGAGTAGGCGAAATATACTTTTTAGGAAATATTTAGTGTGTAGTGAAATATGAGAGAAAATGTGATGCTTGCACTGTTTAAAATAATTATAATGTTAATAGATGTGAGGCACAAACTGGAGCTAATTTGTCTCCAGTTCTGACTGACTCATGCAGATGTTTTGGTCTTGATGTAGGATGTTTAATACATAGAAGGTAATGATAATCTAAGAAGCACAGCTGGAGTTTTGTAAAGTCTGGGGTTGGAGGGAACATTGTTTCAGGTCTAAACATTTATCTGGCGGAAAACTGAAGATAGATGTTAAATGGCTCTCTTTCCTTCTCTGGTTGATCTCAGTTACATTGACAAAAACCTGTTATGTAAACGTCAAAAATCTGTGAGCATTTATCCATGAGAAGGATTTTTTTTAAAGCTTGTAAAAGTGATTTACAAGCTTACAAACCTGAAATTACATGAAAAACCTCATATTTTCATTTAATAGTTCTTGATATCAGATTCACTGCCATCCACAGATTATTTTCTACGAGGACAAGAACTACCAGGGTCGCAGGTATGAGTGTGACAGCGACTGCTCTGACTTCCACTCCTACCTGAGCCGCTGTAACTCAACTCGGGTGGAGAGCGGAACCTGGGTGATCTACGAGAGGCCAAACTACATGGGCTACCAGTACATCCTGACCAGAGGCGAGTACCCCGACTACCAGAGCTGGAGCGGCCTCAACGACAGAGTCAGCTCCTGCAAGATGATTCACTTTGTAAGCCTTCCAACTCACCACATTTGTAGAAGTCATTGATTAGAGATACATTCGTGATGACATACTGCTGTCTGTCGGCGATGCTACATGTATGTTACTATGCTATATGCTATGCTAGTTTTTATTTCTTCCGTTTTCACACATTTTCAGCAATATCCTATAAAATCTGCAATAACATCTGGTGAAAATTGACTGGAGGAGCAGCAACATTGCTGCAAATAATTAAAAAATTCAGGAGAAATTCAGTTTAGAATTTTTAATGGTAAAACACTTGAATTTTAAGATGCTGGATCTAAAAAATATTACTGTATCACATCTCCCCCATTTTGTCCATCACTGACTCTTCAAAGCAAAATATGCAACTTGAGTGCGACCCGTGGCTCGAAAACAAAACTTAATGATGCATGTAAATATGTTGCACAAAAAAACAGCAATTTTACTAAAGCCAAGTTATATTTTACAGAAAAGATGTCCTCTGGTTTTCCCTCTGATGTCCTGTGACTGCTCTGCTTCAACTCTGTGATTCACGGAGGTTCCTGAAGGCAACATCTACACTGCCTGCAGACTGAAGCTGCAGCTGCAGCAGCAGATAGTTGTTGGGGACAGCTTCGCTAATTTTAAAGTTTGCAGACAGACAGAGCGGTTGTAGGACATCAAAGGGAAAACCACAGGACATTTTCTCCATACACATGACCCAGTTTTTACTAAAATTGCTTTTTCATGCAACGTATTAATGTACATCATTAAGGTTGCGGTCAAGCAACATATTTTTTAGATCTCATTTAATGTCAAGAAAATAAGCCAGTTATGGGGAGATTTCCTGAGTTTTGCATGTTTAAAAATGTAATTCTTTATTCTGAAGAGTTTTTTTCTCAAAATGGAAACTGCAAGAGAACCTTTTTATGATCTCAAATGCTTAATATAAGATGGACTGACTTGTTAACAGATATTTTTGCCCATGATTAGTTCAAATTTACCCAGACACTGTGCTTCTCCATTGTGCCAATCACTCTGCATTTTCAGTCATTTCTCATTATAGCCAACATCTGCATGTACCTCTCAGTAAACCCTCTTCCCATTCATGGTGCACCACATCTTTCAAAATCCACTCTGTCCCCTTTGCCTACATCCTACAGCAGGTCAGTGGAGATCCTTACAAGATCCAGCTCTACGTTAAGGGGGACTTTTCCGGTCAGGTGTATGAATCAACCGAGGACTGTCCCTCCGTGCTGGAAAAGTTCCACTGGAGAGAGGTCCACTCCTGCAGGGTCCTGGGAGGCTGGTGGGTCTTCTATGAGCACCCCAACTACAAGGGTCGCCAGTACCTGCTTGAGAAAGGCGAGTACCGCAAGCCAGTGGATTGGGGTGCTGTTTGCCCAACTGTACAGTCTTTCAGAAGGCTAACTGAGTAGCTACTTTACTATTTGACACATTTTCTTATGCTGCTGAGAGAAATCAAGACACAGCAGCAGCCTTAACTACAATAAAGCTGAGTGAATCAAGAATTGGGTTGTGTCGTCACTGTGTGCGAGTGTCTGAAGCTCAAGAGGTAGAGCTGGTTGTCCCTTTGTTCCTCTCTGGCCCCACCAGCCTGTATGTCCCATTTGCCAAATACTTTATATGCTTCCAATGGGTCTAACATTGGTGTGTATGTATTTCTTAAGATAAGGTAAGGACTTAGGGAAAGCAGTTCATTAAAGAGCCTTTTGAGGTTTTACAGTTAAAATCAAAACAGTTGCAGACTGTTGATTATTTCACTCAAGGCTAAAATTTGTGTTAATTGCAGAGGTGTGGACTGTAGTCATAAATCTGAGTCCAGCTTGTGCTATAAATCAGGTGATTCGACTTGATGAAAGAAAAATGCTGAGTGTCACACCAGTATTTTGGTACTTTATTTGGACTTAATCTCTTTGACTTGGACTGACTTGCAAACTTTGTGCTTACTTAAATTTAACTAGCACAATTCACTCAATTTGCGTTGGTCCTTCAATTTAACTCACAATGACTAAGTAGTCTTTACTTTTTGCCTACAAACTTATTTAATATAGTCAAATGTACTTGATTCTTCTGAGTTTTTTGACAAGACTGGGAGGGCAACTTCCAAGCTGATAGTCCCATCCCAGAAGGTCTGATCTACATAAAAATTATATCCTTGTGTTGCTCTACCCCAGCTCTACCAGATTTTATACGTAACTTTCATTTATGCACAAATCTTTTGTCTGAAACCAACACTTAGAAGCATAGCCAAAATAGTGATACCCAAGTCATTTGTTTGCCAGTGTTTACCTCTTTGTAGACTTCTCACATAGGTAGGAAACTGGAGTGTGATTTGGGGTGAATTACCACCTCCTCTTGCACAAGGCATTTGGTCCAATGAAGAGAGGGGCTTGCTATGAGGTGGGGCAAATTATTAAGTTGCATGAAATGGTAATTCTAAGCAGTCTATACTTACTCAAGGTTACATTTAATCAAATTACTAAGTACACTTTACTAAAGTACTGAATAAGCATTTAGTACAACTTACTATATCTATTCAAATTAAGTCAAACTACAATTTTTCAATTTTTTCTTGTTTTTTTTAAGACAATCGGTTTGTTATAGTAAGGTTAACTAATTAGATTTTACAGTGTAATAATTAAACACTGGGCTTTAGAATGAGTTAATAAATCAATCCAACCACAGCCACTGTGTATGAGGTGCATTTGACAGTGGACATGACAGAAAAAAAAAAAAACTCTTTAGGACTTAAAAATAAGGACTTGCATCTGACTCTGGGCATCGGAGCCAAGATTTGATAGACCCTTGGGGCTTCAAAAACAATGATTTTGTCCTTCCTCTGGTCGTTAAAGTTCCTCACATTATCTATTTAGAGCACTAGACTTCTGCCCCTCTCCTTGGCTCTGTATTCAGGGTTTAGAAAATGAAGACTGTGAAGACTGGTATTTTAAGCCAATCACGGGTCATTTCAGAGAGCACATATTCCTATTAGCTGCTCTATGCTGCACTTCTTAGCACAGGGTGACTTCACTACAAACCGATAAGCTGTTGAAAGAAGTGACATGCCTTATGTTTTAAAACCGGCCTCTGCCGACATTAGTGTCTGCAGTCGATGCTGTCCACTGGCTTGAGTCAAGCTTAGACTGACCAGGTTAGTTGACCAGTTAGGTTGACCAGTCTCATGCTACAGCTAGCTTGGTTTCCAGACATTGCCTACCCCAGCTTTAAGGCTACAGTGATTCTGAAGCCCTGAGCATGCCAGTGTTTGTGTCTATTGTTACATTTGCCAAGAAGGTATTGTTTTCAGTGCCGTCTATTTGTTTGTCTGTTAGTGAGCAGGATTACGGAAAAACTACTGGGCCAATTCCCATGAAACTTGGAGGAAGGCTGTAGACTGGGCCAA
>JAQLOL010000017.1:15200847-15214466 GCA_029783665.1 Naso thynnoides
TTACATATTACTACATTACTATCTTAACCTTGAAGCTGATATTTCTAAGAAATAATACATGTCAACAAATGCATTTTGTATTATTCTGTTTTTTTTCCAAATTGAATGCTGTATTTTCTGTATTAAAGTTACAATAGGTAGGCTTAACTTGCACTGGCTGGTGTTTTATTTCAGTTGTTGTTGCAGTTTTAACCAAGATGAAGCAGTTGCAGGGAAAGTAGTAAGCAGGTCAGTCCCAGCTCGAACTTGAGTCAGCTGACGGTATAGACTCTCTAATGTTGGCAGAGGTGGCTCAGAGTTTAAGGTATGAACAGCTAATTAGCTAATACTGATGTCACCTGTGGCTAAGAAGCACAGCACGGACCAGCGTGACAGGATAGAGAGAACAGAGAGCATCACTAGCTGGATTTCCATTAAAATATATCACAAATTTTTACCGAATTTTTAGAAATTCAGCGAAAGAAAATGCACATTTATGTGTGTTTCAGTCCACTACTGTTATGCGAATATTCGGAGTAGGTTCATCGAGATAAGCAGTAGGTGGCGCAATCAGGTGTCATTTACCACAGCAGAAGAAGACAGAGCAAGGCGATGACGTAAATAAAAGGCGCAATTAAACAAACGCAAATGGAAAGGAAAGAAGAATACTAACAATTGCAACTAACTAAATCAAGAAATGTTGAGATTTCCTCATCAGTCCACACATACATTGTGGTGTTGTCTGCCACTGCTGCCATTGCTTCTCCGGTGCGGAGGACTACTGTTGCTGGCGTGACGTTAAAGTTATGTGATTTCTAAATCTCATCCGTTATTTGCCCCGTTCTCTTTGCACTTATTTGCATCTACCCTCTGTCTACCCTCTCAACTATTTTACGATTAATCATCCAAAAGTCCAAACAATGAATCCAGATTTGTGCAGCAGAATTTAGTCTTAAATTACTCATCTGGCACCTCTTTAGATTCCTTCATCAGTTCTACCTCCAGCAGTACAACAGTTAAATGCTACTGACATATTGACACAAAGAGGTCCAGGGTATGATATGACTCTTTGATATTTGTGTTATGGTATGGGCTGTTACAGATGGGCTGTTGCAGAATACAATGGAAGATCTGCATGATTGTGTTTCCACTTTATATTTGCTTCCTCTCTCTACCTCACTGCCTTTTCAGAGCTGCAAATCCAAAGTGGCAATGCCCAAACAATTTGAGCGTGTGTGTGTGTGTATGTGTTCACAGCTACACACAGGATGGAGAGTAAGAGAATGCATATGTTTCAGTTTGTTTCTAAATCCACATACACACAGCCAGTCCAACATGCTAATAAGTTTTCCCTCTTTCCTCTATAGGCAGCATGCAGCCACTTCATTATTTACACCAGTAAGATCATTAATGTGAAAAACTGTGTTGCCTGTTTGCTCCCTCTGCTTCAAATGGACCTGAACTGTTTCCAGTGCTGATTGTGAGTCTGTTGGTTTTTCCCTATTCTGTTTTATCCATGTATGCAGGATAAAAGGCAAGTGCGTGTATGTGTTGTAGGATGAGGCTCTGCAGAGGCTTATTTTGGAGGAATGACACTGAGGAAGGTTTCTGGTTTGAGCTGCTAAATCAGTGCAGATGACAGGCATATAGTATTTTGTAAATTTTGCACAACACTGACGCAGTGTTTTGCACTTTTCAGTTGTTGGGTTTTTTTTGCTGTTTGGTTTTGGTAGATTGAGATGTTAACTAAAAAAAAGACACATAACATAAAATGGCTGGTTAAAGCTGACTTCTCTCTTTTATATTAACAAGACATAAAAAAAGCGTTAAGTGAAAGGTGTCTCTTGGATAAAGCAAGAAAGTGCAGGTAGACCCATTTCTACATGCTCAACTCCAAACAGCAGACACAGTTGATGAGTAGCTTGTGCACAGTATGAAGCATTTAGCAATGCAGATTTTTATTCATTTTTTTTTTCCACCTCAGGAGTTGATGGAGACCAAAGCAGAACTTAAGCACAGTAACTGTTGGACTTAAATTTATAAGAGGGGACAGAAATATCAGTTCAAATGAATGCCATCTTTGCACCGATCAATGTTGGATGGTTAATAATAATAAATGCTGTTTATTGATTTCCTGGAGGAGTTCTGGCTGGTCCCTTAACTGTTCCATCAATTCCTGGATCACACTCCATTGTTTACCTGATGAGGTGTGAATTGTTGCACACAGAGACAATTTAATATGAAAATAATTGCAGTTTTTACCAGCACTTAGCAGTTTTTATTCATTACATTCTTGATAAAAGCTGTCTGACTGGCTATTAAATGTTGGATGTCTAATAACTTTTTCATTAGTAAAGCTTTTTCTCACATTGTGTTCATAATGCTGTAACCACACTTCAAAACAGACCAAGAGGAGAAGTCTTGTAGCTTGAATTTTAGGTATTACTTTGCTCCAGCATATTTGAATTTTCAGTCCCCACATACTGAACAAACTCAGTCTAAATTTATTTAGCAAAACTCTGCAAGCAGTTCATGAACATGGTTTCCTTGTAAAATTTGCCCAGGAGGCAGCTCCTTTAAAAACTTGTACAAATTACATATTTACCTAACAAGGGCTTAAAAATAGTTTAAGAACATCAGACTTTCGGGTCTTTTGCAAGACATTGTGCTGCTGCCCCTGAAACGGCAAACTTTTGAAACTGGGCTCCAAAGTGCAATCTTTTGAAAGGGAAAGCTTCAATTAGAGTTGTGTAAACTGGCAAAATGGAAAGCCTGTGAAAGTGGTGACTACGTTAACACTAATGCTTGCGCTAGCGCAAATTAATGCATTCCTCAACAACCACAATCAAACTCTGATTTAAAACTTAACAGTGCACCCAAAGCAAGAGAATATGACGAAAGTCTATTGAGGTAAATTTGAGTGTTCATAGCATAATTTTAGAAGTCAATCTATGGCTGAATTTCTTTAATTTGGGGCTGTTTAGGGCTTATCAGCAACAGCAAGTAAACCACTTCGGCAGCTCCTGTGGTAAGTCATTGTAAAGTTATGCCGCCAACTACTGCCTTGTATGCATACTACAACACTTTCTACTGTTCATACAAACTTTTTTTAAAAATGCAATTACTTTTTTGTTTACAGTAGGGCTGCTCTCGTCTAAATGTAGCCTTAAATAGTCAATGTTGCTGCTTCACTTTGAGGTTGATTGGCATCATCTCCATCATTGCTTCATATGTACTTGCAACTTTTCCATAATTTGCTCTGTAGTAAGATTTGGGATTGTTTTAAGCTAAGGTGCATCAGTAGAAGTTGGGACATTATGTAAAACAAACAAACAAAAAAATAAAAAAAAAAACTTTATCAACTTACATTCAATTAAATACAACACAAAGGTAAGATTTTTTATTGTTCAAAATGGATTTTAAGTAAACATTGATTTTGAATATGATGCCTGAAACACCAAAAAAGGAGGAGGCATGTTTACAACTGTGTTAGAGTACCTTGAACACATTTAACAACAATCAGTTTAAGAACACAAGATGGTTGTTCCAGTCTTGGTTCTTCGTTGTAGTTTGCGTTCATAATAGGTCTTGACCGTGGGCACACCAATAAAACCACATGGTTGTAACCTGTACATTTGGCTTCAGTCAAATATGGGCCGTTATCTCCTTTGTTAACATGAAATATTATGGATCATAATGCTAAATTTGCTGACTCTTATGTGCTAGGAGGTCAATTAAACACTCCAACAATCCAGTTCCTGCAACAAACTATACAAATTTTGGACATGAATCAGTTGGGTCTCTAGTTGTGGTTACACGTAATAGCTGTCTTTGACGCTTCTGAATGGCCAATAGGCCTTTAGGGTTAAGGGTGTATCAATGCATGTTTGTTTGCTAAAATTGAAGTGCTCTTGAACTTTGAATGTGTTTTGGGGTTTTATCTGAAGCGTGGTTTATTTAACAGTGTATCTGTGGACGTTTCTAAAAAGTTTTTCTAAAAACTATCCATGTACCTGTGGACAAGGCCTTTGGATTCAGGGAAGTCAGCTGGTTACCTGATGTTGTTGTTATATTGACTTTGCATTGCAGAGTTGCTTTTGTAGCTCCGACAATGGTTTTCCAAACCCTTCCAGAGCCCATCTAGTAATACCCTTAAAATAACAATCATGCTCGATTTAAATGCATTGGATGTCACATGCATTTAATGTTGGGTTTTGCCCCTTGCCCCCTACATGCAGAGATTTTTCTGTATTCTCTGAATTTCGACACCTCCAGTAGCCACCTCGCCAGGGCTGGAGGCATTATATTTCAGGTTGTCTATCCGTCTGTCCATCCAACCGTATTTCTTGTGCACGCGACATCTCAAGAAAGCTTTGAAGGATTTTCTCATACTTTGCACGAGTGTTCACTGTGACTCAAGAATGAACTGATTCGATTTTGGCAGTCATAGGTCAAAGGTCAAGGTCACTGTGATGTCACGTTTGTCTGGGCCATGTTTGAGAAGATAATATCTCGGAAAGGCCTTAAGGTAGATTCTTTAAATTTGGTTTAAAGGTCCAGTTGGACTCAAGGATGACCTGATAAGATTTTGGAGGTCAAAGGTCAAAGGTCACTCGGACCTTCTATTCTGTGAATGCAATATCTCAAGAACGCCTTGAGGGATTTTTTTCAAATTTGGTGCAAAGGTCCACTTGGACTCAAGGATGACCTGTTTAGATTTTGGAGGTCACAGGTTAAAGGGCAAGGTCACTGCAGCAAGATGTTTATACTTAGCTTATAAATATTTCAGGAACGCCTCGACGGAAGTTGTTACAGTTTGATACAAAGGCCTATTGTGACTCATGGATGAAATGATTCAATTTTGGAGGTCATAGGTCAGAGGTCAAGGTCACTATGACATCACTTGTGTCTAGGCCATAATTTTGAACTGGAATAAGTGGTGCGAACATGAATGAATAGCAAGAATTTTCTTTAAATGGTTTTCATGTGTGCAGTGAGTGAAGAATGTGGCCTTGCTGTACATTCTGCAAGATTCATATGACAGCAGTCCTCACCACCTCCATTTGACCAT
Source organism: Naso thynnoides (assembly GCA_029783665.1). NCBI lineage: Eukaryota > Metazoa > Chordata > Actinopteri > Acanthuriformes > Acanthuridae > Naso > Naso thynnoides. Next base: position 15,205,898 of record JAQLOL010000017.1, read on the forward strand.
TTGCCTGAAGCTGAATTTCATTACCAGCACTACCAATTCCCACAACACCACAAAACAGCCAACACTACCACAAACACCAGCCGCCCTTTTTTCCAGACCACACTGCACCGACTGTCCACCAACTGCATGTTGCGCAGAAATGCTGTTCTTGAACAGGTGGATTATTTGTCCACACAGTTTTTTTTTTCAAATTGGTGAACCTTGCCCTATCCTCACTTGTAAGCAAGGATGTCCTGTTTGTACCCAATTATCATACTTTCCAATGAACATAAGCCTTTTATCTGTGAAATCTTCCAGATGTTTTTTCACTCTTTTGTTGCCGCTGGCCCAACTTATTTGCATTTGTCATGGACATCAATGTAAGATTGAGTGTTAAAATGCATAGAAAAATAAAATTCAGGTTCATTCCAGGTGCAGTAGCTTACAAACTAGAGTCGTCAAATAAGTAACTTATTTATTCTCATCTCAAATATAAAACATGAACCTTTTTCACAACAAATTCATTTAATTCTGATTTCAAAAAAGTGGAAGTAGCTGTAGTGATGGATGGACTTTAAGAGAGGCCCCATTATACCCATGGCGTTGAGAAGGGATATCTGGCATTCAGCACAATCGTGACAACACTGATGCTGATCTCAATTACTTACTTTGGGAATGGCAATGACATGTAAGCATGTTTAAGTTCTGCAAGTTCTTCTTCTCCTTACTAAAAGCAGATGTCGGTCTTAAGTCACTTTACTGCCAGACTCAAGGAAGGCTTCTATGGTTGGTTTGGTGTCCCAGACAGAGAAGATCTTCAAGATCATCTAGGAAAATGACTCACTAACCGTAGCATGCAGTCCCTGCAGTAACCTTAACCCAAACCCCCAATAAACATAACACTAACTTATGTCTCTTGAGACCATATGCTGTGTACTTATCTCATTCTTTAAGGTGATTCTCTCAGAAGCAGTAATGAGCATGAAAATGGATGGAGCATCTCATTGTGGTAATGGATGCTATCCATGGTGCTGAACCCCAGTGGTATTGAATATGTAATATAGCATGTATTTGACATGTTTTGAATTATATATTATTTAGGGTTCCACTAAGAGTGTGTTTGTAGAGATGCACTGATGCATTTCAATTTTGGTGTCATTTTTTAGGTGAACTTGCACCTCTGTCAGCCCAAACCAGGTCTAAGTTTAGCGCAACTGGCGGAAGGCTCATTTCATGACTTTAGAGGGCAAGAGTGCATATAAACAGACCTATCCAAAATCTCACAGGGAGGTTTGGTGGATGTCCTTCGAGTTTCACCCTACTTACATTAATAATCAAAGCAATAATCTTAAATAAAACCTTCTATTTCTATTAATCATACAAACCATTAAGCTGGCTTTTGTGTACTTAATTGGATGTGAATCAGGCAGATGACACGTCATGACGCAGCAGCCGCTCTCTGCCAACTGAATGCAGCCGCCACCGTGTACGGCAGGAGTAGTACATCTATTTAGATTGACAGGAGTCAACATTCTATTTTAAGATTAAAAAAAGTTAAGTAAAAAGTAATTTTGGTTATTTTTCCCATGTTCAAAGAAACCTTTCATCTGTTTTCTGTACTGTCATTTCTTTAGTCTTTATCGAGCAACTCTGGCTACCTACAAACATTACACAATTTAAAAACCTTCTAGATTAGTAATCTACCTCTCCGTGCAAAACCACCGTGTGTGACATTATCATTATACGCATGACAACTTATGCCATTTAATTAAAAATCTAAGTAAATATGCACATTTTTGTTCCCAATACAATTTATTTAGTAACACCGCATCATCAGTGACGTTACGAGCACATTGCTCTTCATCAGTGATGTTATAATAAATTGCAGTTAAAGTTTGGCTGGCGCCTGTCTGCTCCTTCCACAGCTGAAATTGACAATATGGTGTGTCACAGTGGTCTTAAAGGGAACGAGAGGAGCTGATATGATTGGCCATGATAGAAATCAACTGTGACACAACTTCTAATTATCTATCCCTCCCACTTTACCACTGCGCCGGGCTGCACCACAGATGGCCCTGCATTTATGTTTACTAAATTACCAAAGAAGTTGGCCACACCTACTTGTGCTCCCTCATTAAATAAGGTTAAAAGAAAATTTAAACTTCGAAAAATAATTTCAATAAAACTTTTATATTAAGTCTCAGTTGAACTCTTTACCCAGAATAGCCAGCACAGTGTTGTCCTTCAGCACTTCCATGGAGCCTGAGCATACAAAGTAGATAGCCTGGAGGGCGTCGCCCTGGCGGATGAGGAACTCCCCAGGAGCCGAAAAAGAGGTCTTGATGATAAGGGAGAGGGAACGCAGACATCCCCTGCTGGCAGATTCGAAGAGCGGCAGCTCCAGCAGCTCTTTATTCAGGTGCATGGCAATGTCAGCCCTCAGCTCATCTGGGAAGTCTTTCAGCAGCTACAGATGAACAAGGAAAAAAATGAGCCTTGGCAGTTATACAAAGACACAAAAAACATGTATAACATATATCATATATAAGACTTCAAACAATGGTTGAATTCCTCTCTCTCTCTATCTCTCTCACTTTCTCTCTCTCAGCTTATGTGAATGTGACTGTGTGGGAAGTTGGAGGTAACAGGCAAAATAAAACCTTTCACCTTCCCACATATTCGCAACCAACTGATACATGCATGACCAACAAACACTGTATGAAGGAAATTTCTTTTTATTTTGTACATTTACACAAATGTCTTGGATAAGAGCAAATAAAATAAATTCCATCAACCCTCACATTTTACACGTGTGTCAGTGCTTTAAGTGGAAAATAAATCAAGTGCCGGTACTCCCCTTATTCATTTGTGGGCATATGAATCAGGCGGCTGGTATCAGCAAATCATCAGCTTAAAGTCAACATTCTCAATTTCTACAGGGAAATAAAAGATACGAGAAGATAATGCTGATTTTACTTTTAGTTTAGAAATTACTTTTAGTTTTCTTGAGTGATCTTTGACTATATTTATTTGACTGTCGGAGAGCTGTGTCATCATCAGTATCTGTTCAGGTTTGTATTCTCTTTGTGTCCTTTTGGAGCCAGGCCAACATTACTGTCTGTACTTTTTTCTTTGCTTTTTCCCATTTATCCAACATTGTTGTGACTTGTGAGTTGGTGTTAATGTGATGTTCCACTTTCCCAAGAACAAACCAGTGAGTGTCACTTAGTCAGAGAAGGAATTTAAGTGTTATTATGAACCGACAAGAGGCACTATGATATGGAGAGGACAGGAAAGGGTACTAGGAGCTTGTGAGAGGTCCCAGTAAGCTGTAAAAAGTCCTGGTATGCAAGAGGGTAAAATCTAGAAGTGGGAGTACTGCGTACCGGTGCGTACTGGCTCACTTAAAGCACTGATGTATGTGCAACTGAAGCAAAAAAATCTACAAAGCAAAGTTATGGATATTAGCTTATATTACCATAAGCTAATGTCCATTATAATATATTACCGTATATATTACCGCTTATATTACCGTATGTCCACCATCAAGTCACCTCTTTTAAAAGGATTATCTAGATTTGAAGCCATGCTTAAACTTATCTATGAAGTCATTCGACTGTGAAATTACAGTAGGGTAGCTGCCATAGCGTGATAGAAACCAAAAACAAAACCCCAAATCCTCTCAATGACTTTGAGCTGCTTCTTTAGTCTGCTTGGAGGGCAAGTAACCAGCTTTGTGCTTTCAGTTTTAGAAATCAGTCCAGTTAATCCCATTTTAACTGACAAAGCTGATCCACACAATAGAGGCCATATACCCATGCATTATAATTAAACATAAAGTCACACAATTTCATAAAATATGCTGTCCAGAGGTAAGGTACATTGATGTTTGGAACTGCTTTTAGTTTGATGCTTCAGGGTGTGATTGGCCTAGCTTAGCAAAAAGACTGGAAGCTGTTTCCAATAATGCTGCATTACATTCATGGGGTTCTGCATGTTTACATTATCTCTAGGCAAAGACCTTTCATCAGTTGATATATCTCAATTAGTCATTCTTGAAGCAGTAAATCCCTCCTACCTCGCTCACGTCGATGCCATTGTTGACAGACCAGGTCGTCTGGAAACATTCCATCATGCGTTGCTCCAGGGCCTTTGGCAGTCGATGCACACGGATAAAATCCTTCAGGTCCTTGGTGCGGGTGTGGTAGAGGGAGCGGCGTGAGTACATCCTCTGGATGATGGCGGTCACATTACCAAACACCACAGCGTGCATTAATGCTACAGAGGAGACGGACAAAGAGACAAAAACACCAGGAAAGCTTTTCTCAATAAAAAAGACTACAATAGTTCAGTTACTTTCTTTACATAATGTGCAATGTCAGATTACGTTTTGCTGTAATTAAGAATAGTAGCCATTATCTGATAGCCGTCAGCTCTGGTCAAAGGTAAAAAAACCTAAATCTTTAATACAAAGACCCCCAACACACACACAGGAGCAGCTGTGAGCCATTGTGTCTCCATGAGTTATTGCTGCTAATTTTGAAAAACTAGGAGAGCACAGACAGAACAATAGATTTTCCAGATAATCTTAGGAACACAAACACCAGATGATCAGTTAAGACACAGGAGCACATTCAAGGGCTCTGAGATCTCACAGATACTCAAATATGGATGCCTGTCATCATCAGCCGCCTGAACGTGTGTATGCTAAGTTTGCACCGACAAAATAATATAATAATCTTGATGAAGTCAAAATAGAATCATCACAGATTACATGTTTTACAGGACATACTAGAGGCCACTTGGAAATAAAGTTTTGTTTGGTTATCCAGTGGTGACACCCTCTGGTCAGCTGTGTTTTAGATCAATATCGGATCAAAATTTAAATGTCAAACATATTCAGCAACCCTGAGATCACATCCATACAAGTCTACGCACTGAGTATAATTTGGCCAGATAATCAATTCTGACTGGCCTTGAAATGCAATTGCCCCTGTGATTATCTGACTGAAAATCCACCTGATTATCCTTTAGTAAAGGGCTGGCTTAGAGTTTAATCGAATTCAGTTTGGTACCTCTGCATGTGCCTTTAAGAAGGTCAGTTGCCAAGGCAATCTATGTTTAATCAAAAGCATATTGTGATTCACATACTTCACTAGGCAAAAAGCAAAACAAAGACTTCTTTGCTAGGCTCATTCTTAGCCACATTAGTGGTGTGGCTCTGATGGTGTTGTCCACTGATCCACTGACTTTTCAGCACCATCATCTTGTTACGTTGTCAATTTGTAGGCTGTACCACTTCCAACATACTGCATACTGCTTACCGGACACTGTATATGTTGCATACTGCATACTAAATGAACAATCAATATGCCATTTGCTCACACTGCATTATACAGGCGGTTACCCAAAATGCATTTCACACAAACTAGCAGCAAAAGCAAGATTTTTTTGTTGTTTTTTAAATTAAATTTTAACAATAAATGCTATGCCAAATTTTGGTTGTGGCGCTGTGGCACATTGTATTGTGAGAAACAGCAGGTAATGTAGACGGGTCGAATGCATACTGGGGATATCCTCCCTGTCAGTATATAGCTGGGAATTTTTGGGCGTACCACAAATTTTGTATGTGCTTACATGTAGCATACTACATACTACTTTTTGGTCAAATCAGTACGTCGTGCTAGTTTAGCATGCGGTTTCGAAAACAGCCTGGGTGTATGAGCAAATACAGTACCCCCAAAGCTAAAGACAGTCCCATCAGCCTCAACTGTACTTTGTGTTTAGTGCTGATTAGACTTTCACAAATTCAGATGTCCCAATAATATTTGGGGATTTTATTTTCCACTGAGAACAAAGTACACCTGCATTGAAATTTGTTTTTGCCCACCTCCAATCAGCATGGTGCATATGGAGAAGATCTTCTCAGAGTCAGTGTTAGCTGACACATTGCCGAAGCCCACGCTGGTCAGACTGCTCAGAGCAAAGTACAGTGACGTCACATAGGAACTCCTGACAGATGGTCCGCCGCTCAATGTTGTCCCCGAGCCATTCGGCGTCCTCGCTCTTGTCCTGCTGCCATTCCATTGGCCTGAACCCAGCAAACCTGCCCCGTTCAGCGGCTCCAGCCCTGAGATGTTCCACTGGCTGTAATTGGTCAGTCCTGCTGTCATGGTGCCTTGAGGCGAATCGGAGACTCCCAACATGGAGGTCAGCGGCGACAGAAAGTATGGCGTTCCCAAGCGTTTGGCCAGTTCATGAAGCCAGCCTGGAGGGGAAAGGAGTCCAATAGATTTCATAAGTTCATTAAAAATGCATCTATGCTTGTTAGATTACCTTTACTTGAAATCTTCAATAGCAGTGGTAACAAGGATGGAGAGACAAAGTAGCTATTTTAGCGATACCGCTTAAAATAAATGGCTTTTCTTTAATGTAAGCTTTTATTTGCGATCACACATTGCACAAATAATTTGTATAGTTTTTAAATTTCTCATTTAAATTTTCTTTCCTCTCCCTTAAATATCTACTTGTTTGTGTTTTGGTGTATTTTGGTGACTATTTAGTTTAAATGCTCTGTTCAATGTGTACTCTGTAAACCACAACCCATTACCCTATATAATAGACATTTAATGTTTGTTTGTTGGTGTCAGTCAAAAAATAGCACTGAATTCTAACTAATCAATACATGACAAAATTTGACATTTACTTGATCAAGTAAATGTCAAATCTCGACAAGACCAGTATTGCGGAGAGACAAATCAAGAATTGACATTTTTAACCATTTCAGTTTTTAAATATGAATTTACATACACACCTACATTTCTTTCAGTTGTTAAAATATTAACTCAATTTGTTATTTGGTAAAAGCAAATATCACACACAAAATAACTTCATCAAAACACTGAAGAACAAAATCATAGGAGACACAAGAATACAACACTGATGACTATAACTAAATGTTAAAATAAAATAATTTTTAAATTAATTTTAAATGCTCTAGTGCCACCATCCTTTTCAAAAACTTACGCTTCGGTGCTTCACTGCAGATCAAACTGACATGAGATCCAGTGAGCACATGCATGCTCCCCAGATGCTGAACCCTTTTGATTTTAGACACTCCATGACCCTCATCCAGCAGCACCCTCAAGACAGTATTTTCATTAGGACTGTAATCAACAATGCAATTCAATGGATTTACATTTGAAAAACTGAGATCTGTTTTTTGTCTGCTGTCAAACCATTTTTCTTCATTGCTGTCAAGAATTTCCATCTCAGGCATAAAATTACTGGAGTTAATGTGTAATAGTATATGGATTATATTACAAAACTGAGGACGACAGAGTGCTTTAAAAGCCTCTCTTCCACTCATGCACATGCACTCGTTAACCAAGACTGATGAAGCGCTGCCCTGTTCATCTGAAGTGATTTAGAGTTCAGTGTTTTGCTTAATTACCAACCCTATGGTTAATCGATGACTCACTCTTCCACCTGAGCCACAGCCGCCCATATGGGCATTTGCACATCTGTGCCTTTCCTATATATTTTTCCACCACTGTTACCCGTCATTGTTGTTCTCTAATATCTTCCTGATTCATTTAATATTGCTGATATCAAACACTTAATGCAGGATAACCAACACATTCACAAGCACAGTATTGCTGTTGTTTGGCACCAGTGAGCACAGTAGGAGGGGAAAGAGATAACCATAATTAGAAGTGTTTTCTCAGTAAAAGGACTCACACACCACATGCTGAGGGGCGAATATACAAAGAATGCACTGCAGCTGCTGACAGCACCATCACTTGCAACTGCTATCTGCCCCCTCTCAAGGTCTAATTCACAAAAGATATTGCAATAATGATATTTTAGCACGAACACCGCCACATAGTTTTGCACTTTAGAGCAATTTGCATTTGTTTTGTGTCTGATGAAAATTATTCATAAGGCAAAGGACTGGATGGCTACTGTATACTCGCAAGACAAGACTGCTTTTGAGTTTGTCTAGCATTGTTAGACAGGTTGAAGCTGTGTTTAAATGCAAATTTTGATCATTTGATCGCTATTTCCTATGACTGTTGGTGTTTTGAGTTCACTAGGAATGGTGGGACTGTTGTATGTCAATATTTGTGATGCCTGGACATGACACTCCATAGTATTTAACTACCATGTGGTGATGTATTTCCCAGTGAAACACCTTCAAATAGGATGAAACTTTGGGAGGAATTTGATTGGCAAACACCCAGATTCAGACAGCTTTACCATCCAGTTGCTAATAAACCTACCTAATGCATTGGTAACATCACCTCTGATATTACTATGTTACTCTGAGTTTATTTGTCTCTCTCTAAATCTCTCTCTCAATCAGTCTTTCTATAATGCTGTCTGTCTCACTGTCTATATCTATTTAAATCTGTTGCTATCCTAATCTGTTTGTATGTTCTAAGCTGCCTGAATTGTGAATTGAGAAATAAGATTTTGTTTGAAATGGATAAAAAAAAAAAGACTTTGGTCAAATAATTCAAAGAAATTTAATTTTTGTGTACACACACACACACACACACACACACACACACACACACACACACACACA
>JAQLOL010000017.1:15223421-15238943 GCA_029783665.1 Naso thynnoides
AAGTATAGGTTGAAGAAGATAAAAACATGGTCAAATTCTGTTTAACTGAATTTGTTTAAATAGCATCTCAGCTATTTCATTAAATAGTAAGATTTTTAAGTTTTGAAGTTCATCAACATATTAACAAGGAGCTAATTTCTCCCATTTTTACTTTCTAAAAGTTTAAATATGAGGACTTAGTACTCAGAAATGTTCTTAAAGGTAAATTTTAAAAAATTCAAACCACCTGCACTTAACTCTATTACAAACACTGAGTTAATATTTCAACATTTTGGGAAAATTACCACATAAATATTCTTCCACAAAATCATCAGTTATCACTGACTTCACCTAGAGCTTCTTCTATTGTGTCATAACTCCATGGAAACCCTTTCAATAGTCTTGTGATATTTCAGTCTGACCCATGTTGACCAACAATATTGCCTTACGTGATGAACTGAACTCTGTAACCGCTGTTCCTCCCAATATGTATGTAGTGAACAGAGATATCTCCATGTTAATAAATCTCTCACAAGTTTTCTACTGCAATGTAAGAAAAAGAAAACTAGAGAGAATTCCCCAGAGCCTCCCTGGTTATCATGCTGCATTAATGTTGTATAGCGAAGAGGAAGATCCCGGCTTCAGGCTTGGAAATGTTATTCTGCTCAGCTGGTTTTAATACTTTAGAACTCGCTATCAGTCACAATGGACATGTCCTGAATTCTGCGTACGGAATGACAAATAAAAACAACAAAGAGTTTGGCGGTCACAAAGGTTTGGCCACACTGAGACTAGAGTCCTAGATGCGTCATACTTGGCATCTCTCAACCCGCACTGTTTTCCTCTTATTGCTTAAAATTATTAGTGTGATGATTAGATTAAGAATACGATCACAAAGCTTTCCCTGTCAGTTTTGATTGGTGTTTTTTGACATCAAACACTCCATTCTTTTAGTCTAAATTTTCAGCCCCTACACTCCTTTACATGCTCACACCTCCTTGGCAGCACCCATTTACAGCTTTGTACAGTAAAGTGATTTGACTGGAGAAGCTCCTGATTAAAATTCTCCCACTGTGAGAAAGATTGTAATCATGAATGAGGAGCTCTACATTAGCTGCATTCTAGACTTCTAACATAAGGCTGTCCGAGTGGAAGAGGGAGTGCCGGGGGTAACATTTCATCATTCATCTCTTTATATTCAGCAAGCGTTTCATTCAGAGGAAGGAGGACAGGAAGATGAATGAAAAGATTCTTTATTTGCCATACACAGTAATGTTCAGAGCAGTAAAGTTAAGTGTTTTCTTTGCATTAGCTCATCCCTGAAGAGTTTTGAGTCCCTGGGTCTGGTTTTAAGCCAACTGACTTAGTCAAGAACACTAACAGGAGAACTAACCATACATTAGGGTCCAACTAATATATTGATTTGCCGATATTATGGGTGGATATTAACCTATCACAGACATATCTGTTCTATCTGTATTTATGTTCTCCAATGCCCTGATTCTAAGGCCAGACAAAATGCTTGGATTAGAGATTTAAAATGGTGTGCTCACATAGTTTGTCCAGCAGAGAGGGGTCCATATTTAATAACTAACAGGCTAAGTGAAGTGTTAAATGATGTTTGCATTTAAGTTCATTGAAATGTAATATATGCTGCCCACTATGCCCACTACCTTTAGCCAGAAAAATGAGCCTGGGTGTGCATCAGAAAAACTGCCACATTTATTTCCTGAGAAGGCTAGACTGCTTTGTACCTTCGTAAAAATGTCACCACACATTTTTCTCCATGCAGGACTTGGCTACCTATAGGCAGGGTTTGGCAACATTTTGAAACACTCCAGGTACCCAGAGTCAGCCTATCACCTGGTGATTGCAAAGGCAATGGCGCAGGTGTTTATGCCGGAACATGCACTGGGTGGAGGAGTCGCCTCCTCAAGTAATTTTCATTAAGAGCAATACTGTAACAGCTCGTTGAAAAGAAGAATCCAGGATCACCTGTTTGGGATTATTTTGGATTTAAGCCAGACGCAATCAACAGGCCATATTAATTTGTCTTCAGCAGTGACAACGAGGATTTCTAGGTGCCTTGAGCTGCTGTTAAGGTCAACTTATGCTTTGGCACTCAACACACCTGTTAATTGTTGCGCAACAGAAATGACGTAAATTCAAAAAAAAGAAAAAATGTGTTGTTCGACACTTTCATGTCGGGTACCTGGAGAGTTTTGTTAAGTCACACACCACCATATTTTTTTACTTAATGAGACTGGAGAGTGTTAGCATCACCATGGAGATGGTTTAAACGGAACTTTCTTGTTGATACTCTATCGTTAGTGTCAAATATGGTTACCATGGAGACAACTGAAACCTTTCACCAAAGCATACATTAAAAACGTTGCGCTACTCTTTCAATCCTGTTGAGCAACACTTATCAAATGCGTTGAGGGACGAAGCATAAATTGGCCTTTAATGCTCTCAAGAGATCGGACTGAAAAAATAATGCGCATATAGGCATAACATATTAATGCTTAACCATAATCTTGTTAATTTCACCACGCACAGATTTAAGTAGCCTACTACATTCACACACTATCCATGTTTTACTAAACAGATAGACCTGCATTTCTGGTCACCTGCACAGCTGCTGTGAACATTTTTAAAAACTTCAGGGCAATGAAAAGTCCAAAATTAAAAATGTTTCAAAAAATATCAAAGTAATCATTTCTATAATTCATAACATGAATTGGTGAATGAAACATGATTCCATCCATATTTGCTGGCATTTAGACTTAAAAAATAATAAAAATAATAATAAAATAATTTTCACTACTGTCACAAACTGTTTGATCACCAGCTTTCCACACTCACAGTAGGAATGCAGCTGTAGTTTCCAGGCGGTCTAGCCACAATTTAACAGTGTCAGCATTATAATTAAGTAATTATAGCCTTACTTTAGAGATAAAAGTTAGAGTAAGTCAAAATCCAAATTATTCTGCACATGATTTTTGGGTGTGCCAGCTGCCTCTTTGGGTGGCATACATCATTGATTCAAAAATATTTGCTAATGCCATCCAGCCAATATTCAATATTTCAACTGATATATTGGATATCGGAAATTTCTTGCTCCCGAACATCAGTATTAGCCCAGAAAGAACCATATCTGTCAGGCTATACCTAACATGCATGGGAAATCAAGAACCTGGAAACTAATGCAAGCACAAGGAGAACGTGCAAACTCCACACAGAAAGGTGATGCCTTAGCGGGGAATCGAACCAAGGACTCTCTAGCTTTGAGGCCACAGTGCTGCTCTATAAACTACTGTAAGAAAGAAAAGGGAATGACTTTGTCGATGCTTCATTTGGGAAATTCAGTGTTTACACTCTGTTGCTGTTTGTCATCACACACATACACCTAAAATACACAAGCACTCCCACACAAAGGACCCGTGGACATGCATTAGTTAAAGGGGTAGCACAGAGTGACAGGGTTGTCACTTAGTCAGCGCTCTGAGCTGTTTTGAGTTCAGTGCCTTCCATCAAGGGCACCTGGGCATCTCTCCAGCTACCAGTCCTCACTCGCCACTGACTGGTTTATGCTGGACTTGAACCAGAAACCCTCCGGTTCTCTAACCAGTCCGTACCAAATGAGCTGCTGCCACCACAATAATAAATTCCAGCATGCTAAGAAAGGAGGTTATGACTGATTTTTACACCATTGATTTAAAAGGGGATATGCGTCTTTAATCCTGGTTGTTAAAAAGGCGATCAGCTCTTTACTCCTTGATGGATACATACTAGAGACTTATGGGACTTTGCCTCTAAATTATAGGTTTTTGCTGTTCATGTGCCTTGGGAAATCTTTAGCAGGTGCTGCTGGAATAAAGGGAGTGGGGGGGTTGCTGCTCAGAGCCACATGACCTTTGTGTAACTATGCATTCTCAAGAGAAGGTCAAGCACACCTTGTTGAGCGTCCTGCAGAGACGCCTGGGCTTTGCATCCCATTAGGTTTGTGATTTTCATGGACAGAATCTCCAGTCACAGCCAAGGAGTGGACACTGCTGATTCTTAGTTTATCTTTTGAGTTGGCTTATGTTTATGAATAAAAGATTAGGATGCTTTTTATTTGTATAGGAGACAGAGAAAAAACTCCTCTATTCAAGATGAACTCTTCATCTTGATAAACCGAATAAATCCCTGCTAAAACAGAAGAATTCTGTGTCTAAATGATCTTCTCCGCTTGTGCAGTGGACCGCCAAGCTGCTGTTAGAAGTGATCAGATACATGGAAGTGCAATCTGTTCCACTCTCAGATCAGAGCAGAACTGATCGCTGTTGACACAAAATGAAAAATTCCAATTGAATTAATACTATCTCATGACACTTTGCCCTTGGCGAAATACAGGAGTCATTAAATACTGACAGATATCAGTGAACATCATTAGAGAACTGATTATTCCACAGCACCTTACAGTATGACTGTTACTATAAAGAACATGATATTTTTTTCTGCAATTACCAAAAATGTTTACAATATTTCAGGAACTAGTCAGATCCCTCTTTGATTCCTTGTATAGCACCCTTCATTCACACATCCTCTTTGTTGCTAAGACCTGCCTGGTAGTTTGCACCTTCAGGCTTGTGTTATGTAACAGTGTTAAGATAGAATAACAGCAGTTTGCATGTTTATTAACAGCAATTTCTGTTTAGATTTTCATTGGCCAAATCCACTTTTGAAAACTGAATTTTACTGGGATGATTTTTATTTTAAAAACTTCTACCAGGTGCCAGTTTTAGTTTAACAAAAGATCCATGTTGACTTTATTAGCTAATGTAATGATGTGAACGTTTTTGCTCATGCAGGGCCTGTTTTAAATACAAAGAATGACTTTTAATCCATAATACCGCATGCAAGGCTGGACTTCGGACAAAGCTGCAGTTTTCCTGTTTCAACAGTTTTGTGCTAATTTAATCAAAAATTAGTCTGAGAAACCACTAAAGAACAGCACCAGCTGATAAGATTAGAGCTCTATGATAAATCCTGCTTTATTATCTGATCTTAAAAAGGGCCCCTGTGTGCAAACCTAATTTCAGGACCGTCATTACTAAGCTTTGTGAAAAACTGTACACATTCCACGGCAAATGTGAGGAACAAGGGTTAAAAGGGCCTGCAAGCTAATTTTTTCCCCCTGCACCCCCCCTCCAACAGGTTAATCTGGACATGACACTAGACAAGAATGACTGAATCTACAGTTACGGCTGTGGTGTATTAAATCCAATTTAATTGCAGGCCTTTTGAATTGATTGACAGTTCTCAGCTGGGAGTTGGCAACTCAAACCAATGCCTTTGAATGGTAATTAATACACTGACTCATCGCTTTATTTAACGCTATACATTCCAGGGAATCAGTTCATCAGCTCAACATATGATCACCAGAGATACAGTCAAGAAACCACAAACATGCCATTGAAAAAGTGATGCCTCCATTTAAAATACAAAAATGGACACAGTGTAAAAAAAAAGGATATATAGCTTTTTATAAAGTAACAACCAGGCCTTTTTACTTTCATGACATTCAGGTCTCTTTACTGCAATGAAATTAAATCTAATAAGTAGGACCCAGTTAATGTAGGATTCTTTTCAGACTGATGCAGATACCGATATTAGAAAGTAATAAAATTCCATTATCTGATATACCGCCAGATATTTTCGACCGATATTTACTTAAATGGAGGCAGGATAACTGACAAACTTTATATCAAACATCAGTGCACCAACCATATACTCCACTTTTTACCAATTAAGTAATGGACCGCCCTCTATTGGACAAACTGTGTGATCATACCATTTAGAATGACTAGTCCAAGCATTTTTCCATCCTTAAATAAACACTTTTAATATTGGCACTTACTGGAGAACATATATATGATACCAATATATCTGTAATAAGCCAATTTCGGCCAGTAATATCGGCATACCAATATCGGCCGGACCCTACTACTTTACACCATTTGCATTCCCTGTGCAAACAGTGACAAAACGCATTAGCATTTATTTTTGAATCAGGCTCCTTAAAGACCAGCAGACTGTGCTTAAGTCATCTTTATACTGGCGCTCAGGTGGGCGTTTCATGAATTCTTAATACCTTAAACATTAGTCTGTTCTTTCATTCATCATGATTCATTCATCAGAAAATCAGCATGCTTATGGTCTGTTTGGAGCTTCAAGTGTCTCCGATCCTCATTAAGCACTTTGCAGGTCTTTGAGAGACTTGAGAGTTATTGATCTTAATCAAATGAACTATTGTGACTTAATAAACCAATGAGCGCTCATGGAAAAGAAGTGTACTCACGGGTCCCATCGAAACGAGTTGCGATGGTATCCAAGAAGGTGTTCTGTGGCGCGATCAAACCCCGCATCACCGGCATCCGGGAGCGGGTCGAGCCGCGTCTCTCCCGCCGCTCGGAGCTCTGGCTGTCCGTGGACACGAGGCCCGGTAGGAATCTTGACGAGGTCCCCGGCGCTCCTCCTAACCCCTGGAGGAGGGCGCCGAGCCGAGACACCCGGGACTCCACGGTTCAAACCTGAGCACCCACCACCGAGCAGGTGATCCCGGCTAGGAGGAGGAGAGAGGAGCCGCTGGAGGGGAGAGGACGGAGGGATGGAGGGATGCAGGCACAACGGAGAGGATGGTCACATTTACGCACGGGTGTGCTGCAATACAATCCCTCTCTCCTCCTCCCCTTCACTCTCTTTCTCAGTTCCTCTCTCACACATACACCTTGCTCTCTTTTTGCATCCTTATTTTTTTTCCTATTTCCTCTGCCAGTGCACCAGCATCTCTCTTTCTCTTTTGACTTCTATCACCTGTCATAAAATGCTCTCTTTAATTGTCTTTATTTTAGGGCATTACTTCATATCTCCAGCACTTTTGTTATGGTTCACATTTAAGCCTGCAAAATTTGTCACCCCGTGAAAAATATAGCCATGATGGACGAAATATTCCAACATCCCACTTTGTCGAATTATTACAATGAATATTAATCATAAATATCACATCTTTATACATATTCACTTGTTAAATATAAAAAAACACACATTTGCCTGTTCACATGTAAATTTTTCACTTCTATGTACATGGATAGATGTTGGATAAATTGATAGACTAATTTTTTTAAAAAGCCCACTGGACAGATTGGTGTCTAGTAGTTCCTGCCTGTGGCAGCTGGGAAAGGTTTGCACCAGGGCTGTGCTAAGAAATTAATATGGCAATATACTGCCATATTTATTTTCAGGATATTTCTATTGTATGGTGACTTGTGTATGGTGATACTTATTATATTCTGAAGTCCTTGCCGAAACCCAGCCCTGAAGTTCAGTGACACAAAAGAACACTAATGCACTTCATGTTCATGTTTTTAATTCAGTTTAAGTGTGTTAAGTAAAAATGCAAGAGTGCACTTAAATTTCATTTCTCATTTTGATGTTATGGCAGCTACATCAGTGTGTCTGGTAATTTTCCGATACCGTTCAAGTAAATTGGAAAGGAAATTTTGAATTTAGACATTTTGACTCAAATTGTCCGCTGACTTATGTATTCAGACTACTCTGATCGCACACAACAACTTGTTTATCACCTCTGTTTTGACATTTTCTGTGAACTATGTGGATATCACAATATATCGCCATATGCATCGTATCACAATGTATCTTGACCCATGTATCATTATACGTATCATATCGTAAAAGAACTGCTGGATTAGACTTAACATCCTTCCGAGTGTTACATCTTAATCAGCTAGAACAGTAGTCTAATTTTTATTAAATTAAATATTTTTCACCTAATGTATGAATTTAGGCTTTTGAAAATGAATTCAATGATGGCTTGATGTACTGCTGTGTTTAAAAATGAATTGGTCAAAAAAGTTCTCCCAATAAAGTAGCATATTATCTCTTACTATCTCAAAGGGCTCCAACCATGCAGTTTGTTATAAGTAATATGTTTTTATGTCTTCTCACTGGTATTACATTTTAGTTGTTTTCATATGGGTGAGATCCATACACTCTTGGTCAAAAGCACAAAACACTACAAACAAACCTGCAGCAATTAGTCAGTCAGGTAACAGTTACAGCTCTTAATAAAAGTGTTGGCTCTTTTCAATTTATGTTTCTTTCAATTAAAATTCTGGAACTAATATAGACGGGTTAGGGTACTACTGCATTGTCTTGTCACCAAAAACAACTTAATTTTTGATTTCTCATCAACTCCTGGCACTGAAGACGCCCAGGACTGTCAGGTGGCTGTGCTTAATTCATGATACCACAGACAAAACCCAGACTTAAGTTTTATAGGATAGTAAAGCATTCAGAAACTAAACAAGCTGTCAGGTTTTGGACCTTGTATGTGTAGTCCACAAAGTCCATAAAGGTCTTCATGCTGCAGGTGAGCCTGTGACCGAAGCTTGCGACACAAACACGGATCTCTCTGTCTCTTCAAGCCTTCAGGAGTCTTTCAAGCACAAAAATTGGTTTGAAAAACATTTGACCGAATTACCAACAGTACTTATACCCAAACTGAGAACCCTGAGGTACTTTCATGAAAGTGGATATTTTCACACTCATTTGCTCTATCACTCCTTCAGTGGTCCCAGCAGCTTTGTTAATCCCATCTCCTATTTCACTGTTTTAAAAAAAAAAAAATCCTGCACTTCATGTATATTACAGCTGTAATTACATGCAGATCGAGTGCTACACACAAAAATGCATCTTATAAAATATGCTGCATTGTAATACAACTCGAACAAAAATTAGCATATGAAACATATCTTCAACAATAAGTTACACTGAAATGCTGCTTTCACAATAATGCAGCATTAATAATCGGAATTGGAACTAACTGACTTCATTTGCCAAGTATGTACACTTACAATGAATTTGATTACGGTTTTACATTGATCTCAGTGTATTTACACAGAAATAGACATACAGAAAGGAACAAAGACATAAATATATTCCGGTAATATGACATAACATTTTGACATGAGCTAGTCTGCATACTTTAAAAGGCCCCACATTTTTCTGACGATATTGAGCATTTTCTAATACAGAATTGCCATTGCAGTACCTTAATTTGTGGAGAAGTTAACTATCATTAGTTTATTCTTTATTTTTATATGTTAGTAGATGGGAAAGCAAAATGGTTGAGTCAAACTTGATTCAAGCTTGTGTACATATGACAACTGCTTCTAGCAAAGCAGGCTCAGTGTAGGCAGGACTGAGAGCCAAGAGCAAATGTCTGCAGATAAAATTAAGCTAAGTTAAGCTGTCCACACCTGCCAGCACCACCGCAGGAGAAATGATGAGCTCCTCACTAAATTATTGTAGCAGAACGGTGTCAATCAAATGAGGGGATGAAGATGGAGGATGGAGGTTGGTGGTGATGGTGCAGTAGCAGGGGGGAAGAATGACGAGTAAAGCAAAAAAGCAGAAAATGATTCTTGAACTTTGATGATAATGGCGCTAAGAATAAAGAATAACCACATTGGAATGTAATTTTGGTTCTATTTGCCAACGCCGATGGTTTTAATAAGGAAAAAGTGCCCTCTACAGGACATGAAGCTCAAGTGAAGCAACATTATTTATAAAGTGGCCCTTATCAAAAACATTTTCATAACCCTTTTTTTCCTTTAAAATGTCCTTAATATTCAAATATGCCCTTTTGAAAAAATATAAGATTTTTAATTTCATGACTTGTGACAAACTTGCACAAGTCAAACTCTTTTAGTATCAAAAGTGTTTGATTTTCAAAGCAGCTATTAATCTGCTTCTGGTGTAAAGCAGTATAACAGAGCTGTGACTGCAGTTCAACAGGATCAATATTGTGCATGAGAGGAAATGATAGTTTTTATTTCACCTTAAAAGTAAAGAGTAAACTTTGAGGATGTAGAGAATATGTCAGCCAATTAATGGATTGTTTGCTCATCATTTGTTGTCAAACTTCTTTCAGTGTGATGGCCTTGAGTATCTTGTTTTGCTGAAGTAACAAGTTTGTACAATTTGCATTTGGTCCATGTTTGCTCTCTCCTGCATATTTGACCTCCAATCAAATCAACACTCATATCATATCATAAATAGTGAAATAGTGTTGATGGCATTATTAATGAATTTTCAAAAAGCTTTTTCTTCTTTTTTTGGACAGATATAATTTCCTCAATCTGCTGAATTTAACATTCACATAAGTCTTTCCAGTGGTTGTGGTCTTTGCTGAGTGTGCTGTGTAAGCTGTGGATCTTGAACAAGCTATAGTCACTGAATTCTGTCCATATTTATCTCTTTTTATTATGATAAATGTTTTTGGTTCAGTTATTTTCTGTTTTATTTTGTAGTTTCTCAGGTCTCGTATCAGGTTTTATTCCCCTTCCTGTGTGTGTGTGCGTGCTTTCCAGCCCGTGTGTACTGGTCATGAGTCTCACCTCTCCCTCATTTGTGTCCTCTCTTTAGTTTATGAGTCTGTTTTTCTCCTTTGAGTTGCCAGTTTGCACTTCTGCCACCTGGTTCTGTGTCTATGTCCAAATCCTGCCTGTGCTCTGTAATTTATTCCTACATGTTGTTTAGTTGAGGTTTTATGAATTTTCTCTTTAGTTTTTGTATTTATTTTTAAATTTAACTGAAGCAGTAACGGGCTCTAAGAATGTGATTTCTCACCTCCCTATGTGTGCAGAAAGGGGTGCATGGTCTGACCAATAAGTTCCAAAATAGGCTGTTTCTAACTGGGGTGGATCATGCCTTTAAAGCAGCAGTTTCACCTGTAGGTTTTCTTTTTTGTAATTATTTGAAGATCTTGGCATTAGTTACACCACGTAAGGTCTCAGTAAAATAAAATTAGACTGAATAACTACTTGTAATAGTACTACAAGAAAATGTAATACAAGTAATATTGACACTGTTAGTACAGAAGCATGTTGATGTTAGCATTTTGCTCAGATCACTGTTTCTGAATAAAGTCTCACATCGCTACCAGCATGTGGGTAGACTAGACTAACTGAGAGTCTTACTGGAGTGAATATGTACATTTAAGTTGGTCAGGGTCTTAATCTCTGCACATACATCTGTGCTACCAGGTTTATGTGTAAGGGTTTAAATTGCAGCAGCTTTGACATTGCTGGTACTGAAAGCACTAAACATTTTTTATTGGGATTTTTTTCTTTGGTTCACATTGTTTACACTATCTACATGCCCAGATACCTCTAGAAGTAAATGTCAAAATGTTCATGTTCAATGTGATTATTTTGTTTAACTGCATATTTATGTTTAAAAATTGTAGATGCATGATTTTAAATTCTTTCTGCACCTCTGATCTTCTCTTGACTTGGCAACGGAGTGTGATTAAGAAGGCCCAGGTTTAAGGTTTAAATAACTACAAGACGTTGGAGGTGGAAAAAAGGACTTGACACAAAATCTTTCCATAAGGTTGTCATAAATGGGCACACACCGCATGAATTGATCCTTTTATTAATTATCTTGCATTTCATGAATTTCACCAGCAGATGTCAGTGCAGGATTTGTTGTAGTTTCAGTATCTTCAGGATGATGTAATGCAATGAAGTCTGAATGAAGAACAAGAGTAGTTTTTCACTACAGCATTTTAATTTAATGCAACCTGGTTCTCTTTAGGTCTTCTGATTGACTGGCCGATGTTTTTTATTTCATTTTTAAATTAATATTAGAAAGAAGAACACAATATAGTAAACAATTTTACTCATTCATTATCATGTCTGCTGCATAATGCTATATGTTTTCACATTTAATGAAGAAAGATGGTAAAGAAAAATCTCTTGACGGAATCACTGCTGACGTCCAGACTGAGCCTCTAAACTGCACGAATAAAATGGCCAAATACATGGCTTAATTTTAAAGTATCACAAGTCAAAATTGTTTGGTGTGTAGTCCCATGTGTATTATTATAGATAAGATCAGCAGTTCGACAACCATTAGGTAATGAAGACCTGGTAGCCTACACCTGAGTGCAAAATGGAGCTCTTCAGGGACTCCTGTGTACCCTCTTCCATGAGACTGTACAGCAGAATGCAGACCACAGACTGTCATCACACAGAGCAGCCCATTGTCCTTTATTATAGCATGTAATAAGTGAATAGTCTACATGTGCGTTGTTGAGGTCTACGCATTGGGCTATGAATTGTAATTTAACTGCGATAAACTATAATAATAATAATAATAATAATAATAATAATAATAATAATAATGACAGGCTTAACCTGAGGCAAGACCGTGTGATATGTGGTCCTCAAACTTCCATGTTTAACACAGATTTTCAGTTGTGCAGCGTCTCCGCGCTGCTGACAGTCGCGCTGCTGTTATTCAACATGTCCGCTGTCTTTCGTCCTCAATGAAACATTCAAACAGCCACACGCGCGCTGTACACCATCTCCGCCTCTCTCTCTCATCATACACACGCGCTCGCGCCCGCTGCGGATGCGTGTGCGTCGGGACGGTCTCGCGCCCCGCTCTCCCCGTCTTCCTCCCTCGCGCACACCGAAGATTAACTACAAACACAACAATGGGGGGATTTAACGCGTAGCAGCCGCTGCTCCATATTTAATAAAATTTAAAGCGTCGAGTTTGTTTTATTTCCCGCAAAAATGGCGACGGGGGCAGGCTGGCAGCCTCCGTACAACACCTCGACTAGCAACACAAAATATACCCCCTCTCCTACATCCAGTATGTTTTACGACGGGAGTTTAACGCTGGAATACACTCAAGACCTGCATTTGAAGATGAGCAAGAAGATAGCACAACTGACCAAGGTGTGTTGCTATGAATGAATGACGTAGGGATGTAGTGGCTCCTTTGGAGCAGGTTGTGTCGGTGCTAGTGTGGCATGGGATGTCGTTTGTAAACCTGGCGAAATTTTAATGGTAACGTTATTTTATGCATTCACTTTAAAGCAGGTGAGAGGGTTTGAAGCTAATGGCAGCTGTGTTGGAATTTTGAGGCAGGTATGATGATATTTCATTGTGCATACTTACAGGGTTCATAGGTCCCTATTAAATCCTCTAATAGGTCGTGGTAGTTACTCCTCAATCGTTCTGAGGAAGTGAATTCAATGCCAGGCTTGCCTGAGATAGTTTTTATTCTCCTGTGATCTCACTTTTCTTGTGCAGGCAAACAGTACACTACAGCCTGCCTGAAGGAAAGCTGTGACCATACAGTATTTCATGAGTGATTACACTTCTAGCTGAGAGCTTTACAGATACCTAGAGGAGTGTGTTTTCGTAAATGCATCCACTGCCACACCACAGTTTAACCTGCTCGTGATTTTCAGCCACCACAGGGCTGCCATTGCCACTGAAGGACTCGGGAAAATTATGTAATCTTGGAGGGATGCAGCAGGGGTTCGCCAGAGCTGCTTCTTTGTACTCCACCTGAAACCAGTGCAGGATGCAGGCATACTATGTTGTGCAGTAGTAGAAAATTTAAAGTGACAGTTATATTTACAGCTTCTTCAGGCTTTTGTCTTGGTGTTAAGGTGGATAAAATTTAAATAAAAGCAGTTTATACAATCATACCGTACAGGAGGAGAAAAAGCAGAGTAGAGGAGAGAAGATTTTACATAACAGACACGGTGGTGATACTGTCCCAGTGCAGATTTAGAAACTGAACAGTAGGATAAGCTCAGCAAATACACACAACATTCTAAAATAGATTAAAATGTGGATATCCAGGATTATAATTCAGCAGTTTAGCGGTTGATTAAATGTATTTGAGATGGTGGTGCTTGAATCAAGGTCCCAATAATTTATTTTGACCCAACCAGGTTAACAAGGACGTTATTGTGCGGAGTTAGTGTTTTCCTCGTGTTTACGTGGATGTCCTGATCCTCCCACTGAGGAAATGCCTGTTAGGTTGACTCCAGATTGAGTGTCTTGGTGTCTGTCTGTTGGTGAGTGTCAGCACTGCGAGAGACAAATGGCTCAGGGTGTTTCTCTCCCAGTGCATGCTGGGAAAGGCTTCAGACCCCCACTGTACCCATAAGCCTGAACAGAATAAGCAGGTATAGAAATTTAATGGCTGGCTGGATGGTTAAAAGCTATAATCATCGATTCAAGTGAGGACAAAGTCTCACCCCAGCACTACAATTATAGACAGGACTGGGGATTTCTGCCAGTCTTTTTAATAAATAGACCTGCAAGTCACATTTATTATCATATATGTGGTTTAATTTTGTCGAAAGGTTACAGATTAGAGCTTTGAATATATCAATCCTGGAAATCTAGCTGGACTCACATCTGTCATCTACATGCAGCTCAGTCTATCAAGAGGCTTTAAGTAATAATAATCAAGGTAAACATGATCCCTGAGTTCAGAGGACAACACAGGCAAAGAAAGGACAACTGTCATTCTGCTGAATGTGAATGGCTTCTTGCTGCAGCTGGGTGACAATGGTTTCACTTTGTCGAATTGCTGTTATAGCTCACTGTGTGTGACCTCAGCAACCACAAAAACCACACAGAGGAAAATAATGCAGGAGCTTATTTAACTGCAGGTTTTGTGTACGATTTAAGTTAGTAGGATCTGTAGCTGAATCTGGATAATTAGAATGCAACTGTTTTGGCAATAGATGAAATTTACAATAACGTTTAATATGTTTTTTTTTGCTTTAGCAATGATGTATCTTAAACATCCATGCCTATAAAGCCGATTTGAATTGTATATACAAAATATGTGTGTATGCGTGTGTGGACATTGGGGCCAATGCTGATGCTGACAGGCCAATAATGGCTGATAATATCAGCAAACTGGTGTATAAGTCAGGCTCTGATATAATTCTGGCTGAATCTAATACTTGTGTAATGGAGGAAGGATATCTTTGAGTACATTTTAGAAAGCTTTATATATCCACAATAGGTTTATATTAGCCACTAATATCGGCAAACCGGTAAATCAGTCGGATCCTACAGTATTGTACATTAGGGATGCAACAGTTCTCAATGTAATAATGTACTGAATGGTACGCCATCCATGGTTCAATACGCACTTGTGAGTTGCGGCATTTTCAGTTTTGTATTAAGTTTCACGTAAATAGTTTCCATGTATTTCTCCCTGAATTGGCTCTGTGGAAGTTTAAGAGGTGCACATGAACACAGCATGTGTTTCGGCTGGGAGACGTGGGTCTCCCAGCCGAAAACAACACTGCCGTGATTTCACTCAACATGAGTGGAGTTGAGAAGCAGGAGATTGAGGAAGCAGGTTTTTCCCTAAGCGCCGGTCTGCTTCTCTTTCCTTCCTGATGTCATGCGTCTGTGGGAGATTTTTAACCTGAAACTGGGTTATTGTGTTTTACCGTTATTACTGAGGTTATTACTGAGGTTATTACTGAGGTTATTACTGAGGTTATTACTGAGTTTAATTAGAAACATTTGGAAACGACTGCTCTGCCTCAACTCTGTAATTAACGGAGGTTCCTGAAAGCAACATGCAGGCTGCCTGCAGACCGCAGCTGCAGCTGCAGTAGCAGCAGCAGCAGCAGGT
>JAQLOL010000017.1:15245261-15258129 GCA_029783665.1 Naso thynnoides
ACGAGCAAGTAAATCGCCGTCATTTAGAAATGAGATCGCATGTATGTTTGAATCGAGATCGTGATTTTTTTACGATTAATTATGCAGCCCTAGTGCATATTATAATGCAGTGCAGTGCAAGTTTACTTAAAAATTGTGTCAAATTGTGCGTTTTTGCTTGATTACTTCAACAGTGAAAACTGTTGATGAAGAAAGTCTTATGTTCCTGCATGTGAGTTCCCTGTACCAGTGAGGAGCATGCGCACAGCTCGACTGCAGTCATGCTACAGTGCAAACATTGCAAAGGTGCCTCTTGAAGCATGAGGACAAATTTAGTGTGAGTTAGATAACTAGATCTCATTGTCATTATTAGTGTAGCTTTAAGGCCTCATTACACTTCAAACGAACTGGCTGTCAACAGAAGCTGGCACCTTGGGAATTAATGTGGCTGTGACAATTTCTGTAACTTTCAGAAACAGATCAGATAAATCAGATAATCAGAGTTTAATCTTCTCTCTCATCCCATGAATGTTTTCGAGATGACAGACTGAGGGAAGTTCTTCTATCCATTTGTGTAAGTCATGATGTCTCCTTCCTCTCTAAGCCTCTCTCTTCCCAGACTTCAAATGATGAGATTAAAAAACAGCAGTTTGTCTTGAATTTGTATATGGTTGGTTCCTTTATTATTCCTTTTCAAAACTGAATCAAAATAAATAAACAGCATGGCTATTTTGTTTTTCTGTTTTGAAACCAAATGAAAATACAATAAAAACAAACAAACAAACAAAATTTGTGTTTTTCTATTCAAAAAGTGAAATGCGAAAATAGAATAAAAAAAAGTTTTGTTTGTGTGATGTTTAGATATCACAGTAACACTGGTCTCTAGGTTGTGACTTTTTAAAATGCTGAAGTGCTGTGGCCCCGTGTAGTTTAAACCAGTGGTTCTTAAACCAGTGGGTTCAGTGGGCCCCTAGTGGTCCGTGACGTAATTTCAAAGGGTCCACAAAATAATAAAATATATCGACCTCAGTGCATTTTTGCTATCTCTACAGTTTGTTTACCAGCCATCAATGCAAGGTGTTTCCTATCACTCCATGTTGCTTGAAATGGCATTGAAGCTCTTACTGTCAGTATGTGATATTTGCACAGTTAAAATGCTATACAGACTTGGGGTTCAGAGGTACAGTATTGCAGCAGTGGTTTTGTATTTTCGGACAAATTAAGTGATGTGGAGCTTTCAGGAAAATAGAAAATTCCCTGCTGACATTTATACTTGGATGTTGAGCAAAGAGGTGTTTAAAAGTCCGCAAATTGCATTTTAATGACCATGTTATTATCCCTAATAGAGGATAATTACTACGTACTATATGCTCATTACTGTTTTTATGAAATCCATTCAGCTCACCTGTAAATGTAACAAAATACGGATATTCTCGTTCTGATGCCAGCCTTTACACTGCTTATACTGCAGTTAGGCTAATAATGACTTGATATTAGTTGCAGACAAAAAGCTTTTGACTCAGTTAGTCAGGCTTTTCACAAGAAGTCCAGCTTCACTTGGCAGTCTTTGTATCAGACACATTGATAAAGAAGAACTGTAGACAAACGCTTTGGACACAGTAAGAAGATGAATGCATTTTACAGCTGTGAATACACATCTCAGTGGATGATGCTGTCTTTAATCAGAGTGCAAAGCTTATTTCTCTCCTCTCCTGATGTTATTGGTATCGATTTTGCTGCCCACTGAATGCAGATATGAGCTTAACTCTTCACTGTAGAACTATTGATCTCATACTGAAACAGTTGATGAGAGCTTTCTGTCCCATCATCATTCTCTCATGCAATTCTCTCCCCGTCTCCAGGTAATTTATGCTCTCAACACCAAGAACGATGAACACGAGGAGGAAATTGAATCCCTGAAGGAAGCCCACGAGGATGAGGTACAGCGACTCAGAGCATTACACACCATTTATTATAAAAGACTCAAGTGAATGTGGATAAGGTCACTTATTATATATTTTATTAGTTTCCATGAAGGACTTTGGTGGAGTGATATTCTCCTGAGTTTTTTTCTTGCCTGACAGTGTCCTGCACTGTGAGGAGAAGGCCAGCAGGCAATTTTGTTGTTACCCTGCAATTTTGGTGTCGAGACGGACTGTATTTTATCTGTTGGCCACCCACCTGCAGGGAGCACGTCAATGATGCACTGTGCTTGGTGCACAAATCCTTTCCTTATTTTAAATAAAAAGGCTCTTCTACAGGGCACAGATCTCTCCAAAACCACCCAAATCCAGTTCATTCACTCTGCTTGTCTTTTTTAACTTGTTCATCTAAATTTTGCAGAAATCGCACCTCTTGTGTTTAACAGTTTACAGTTGTAGAGTTTGACAGCTATATGAAGGTAGCAGGTGCAGATTTCTGCCGAATGAAAGGAAAAACTTAGTTAGGACAAATTAAATTTGGTGACACCAACATTTTGACACCAGTACTCCTTGGCATAGATTCCCTAAATGTTCCAATCCTTGACTTGAGGGAAGAACACTGATCTGTAAAAGTGTTCTGATATTCGAGAAAACCAAGTCGCTCTCATGAGATGCAGCTTTTTCTTTAACTTGTCACAGACATGGATGTGCTTCATCTGTTCTTACTAGTTTGAGACACATTGTCAGAGTATAAGTACGCATATTATATTACTACTCATTACCTTGAACAAATCTTGTGGAACTGTCGCATAGCTGCTGCAAGAAAAATTGCACAAAAGCACACACACTTATATGGGTTTGCACATTAAAGGAGTAGTTGAGTGACGGTTTCAACTGAATTGGATTGTACAAAATCTTCATTTAAGTCAAGTTTTATGTGGGGTTATTGGCTTGACTGTTCTTTGGCACAGATTCCAGGTCTCTAGCTGGTCGGTTTTTAGTTGTTGACAGAGTCCGGCTAGCTGTTGCCCCATGCTTTCACTTTGTTTTGTTATACCTGGCTGGGTCGTGCCTTGGAGCAGGGTCTTAAATGAACTTTTTGACTCTGAAAGATGAGATAATCCACCAGCCAAGCATATTTTTTCCCGTCCAAAATAAATGCATATTGGGTATGACTTAATGCCCCTATGAAGAACTTTTAACTGGTTATGAAGCAGTCTGATACTGATGCCTCACATCTTACCTACATCACCAAATGAGACCATAGGCGAGGCGACGCTTTATGGCGCACAGACCGTTGTTTACGAGCGTGATCGATCCACTGCTCTCTTTTTTAACTATCTGTGGTTGGAAGGAGGAGGATATTTTTCTTAAGGTAATTTCAGCATTTTTTGTTCATGGCCAAATTGGTGTTGTGCAAATAAGTGGCATGTTTCTTTCACTCTTTTCCAAAATAAATGCTCAAGCTAGACAAGATCTTTACAACATTAAGCAGTAAGGCTTTTTCACACCGGTACAGTCAACACAAAATAGAAGTTCCTCGGAGAGGCTTTAAGAATTCAATTATTTTAATAAATGCTGCAGTAAAACAACTTGAAATGATCAAATAAGTGCTTGCAGACCTTCTGTGCAAGAACATGATTAAATTTGCTTCTGATTAGATTTTTTTTTTCCATTATCTGCCAATGTTGACATAAATGAAATAGTAAAATGATTTCTAGCACCAAGGTATTAAAAATGCTGCAGTGAAAAACAAATAGTAAATGACAGATGTGGGCCTATTTACATTTCCATTTTAAACATTTGTGGTTACTGGAAAATAGATTTATGAGTTTAGGAGGTACACTTGAATGCACCTTGAAGTTTGACCCTGTTGGCACCCACATGCTTTGCTGAACAAAGCTATTTCAGAGTTTGAGAGGTGCACTAAGGTGCCTCAGGAGAAAGTGTGTTGTTATTTGATTTTTATGACTTTATAAGTGATTGAGCCAACACTGCAAAATGTATTTAGTGGAAACACTTTAAACTAACTGCAGTCTTTAGCTCCATACGTAATGCTGGAGTAGGCAGCATCTTGAAATCAAGCTAGTTGTAGCATGAGATTCCTCAGGAAACAACTCTGTTGCACCCTCCCCTCCCTGCTTTTGCTCTTCTTTATTTTATTTGTTGTCACTCTCTTTTTAAGTTCAGTTTGCACTAAAGATTCATATCAAGTTACAACAGAGTAAACTAGTCCGTCTCAGCTCAACACAAGCCGGCTGATTGTGTCGACTGCAACTCAGTTTGTCATGCTGCCAGTGGCCAGTTTTAGAATATAAGGCACGCCACTTGATTTAACAGCTAATCAGCTCGTAGCATCGTCACCTGTCGCTAAGAAGCACAATGTAGAACAGCCAATAGGAACACACACTCTCTGAAATTACTCTAATTGGCCGAAAGTGCCACAATCTTAATACAGAGTCAAACCAGAATACGATGCAGGAGTCTAGTGTTCTTTCAGACCACCTGAATTACAATATGCTAAAAGTTTATTATAGAATTTTACACAATGACACTGAAGATAAACTGCCAACTTCACCTTTAACAAACAGACATAAAGAAGTGGTATCAATATTTTACACATCTCATTGCAACAAAAGAATGAAAACATTTCTCAAAACGTCAAGCTACTCCTCTAAACTAGCAGCAGCAATTTGAGCTGTTGTATTTCTGCACATGCAACTGTCTGCCTCCCACACAAGAATGTCAGTTTCATCTTGAGAAAAGCTCATCTCTAATACCCACTAAAGAACCAAAGTGTCAGTAACTTCTCCTCCTGTCAGGAAAAGTTACTCAGTTTATCAGAATTCATATAAGGTACATATTTAAAAAAAACAAACCCTAGCAGTTAGTGGGTTTAAAATGCTTTTAATGTATCATATATAACATTTCCAGGAGCAGTTTTACTGAAATAGAAAATTTCTGGCTGTAGAACAAAAATCATAATCTCCACTGACAGGTAAACATTATTTAAAGACAAGACCTAAGCTCAAATAAAACTGGTCTTAGGGGTTTTTAAAAAAAAAAAATCTCATTCATAATGCAAAAGAAGCTTTAATATAACATAGTCAAAGGTGTGAATTCAATTAGTGTTGCTTTTTTTGTTACATTTCTCTAGTTGGTCTTTTCTCCCCTGCCAAGAAACATTTCTTGGAAGCCATTGTTTTATTTACATTTTCCCTTTTGCATCTTATTTCTACATTTCTTTTTGTGTTTTTTGGAAATCCTCTTCATGTTGTAATTAAACAAAGGTTTTTTTTGTTTGTTGTTTTTTTTTTTGTCATAGTACAGTTTATTGTCGGACTGGATATCTACATACAAGTGTGAGTTGAATTCTCACATTAAATTATTTCTGCATGTTCTTACTGTTTTCACCTGCTCAGGTCCAACACATTGTGACAGAAACCAGAGACAAGATCATGCAGTACAAGAGTAAGATGGCGGACGAGGCAGACCTGAGGCGGCGACTGGCCAGTCTGGAAGAATCTGTCGAACTCCACGAACATATGAAGAGACAGGTCATTCACTGCTGCTGGGCTCCACAGGCACTTCATTTAGTTTGGTTGCGTTATGTGTGGCTTAGAGTGTTTTCATTCTTTTTGACCTAAAAGGATATTTTTGTAAACTCCAAGGACATTTTCTGTCTAAATAATTGTCTTTATGTTATGTTGTGTCATCATTTCTGCAGCAGCCTCTAATGACTTGTGTATATTCAGTCTGAACTGAGCTTGCAGTGATTACATGCTCTTGTACATCAGTTTAATGTACTACAGTTGCAATAATATCTGTATAATATCTTCTTAAAGTGATGGAGCTGTTGTGATGTTTTGTTGCTGTCAGGCTTTAGCAGAGTTTGAGATGTACCGACAGAGAATGGAGGATTCCCAGCTCTGCACTGAAGCCCAACACACACAGAGAGTGGTTTCTATGAGCAGAGAGGTGAGGCTGTAAACACAAACACAAACACCCACACTCTCTCACAAATATACATGTGATACATGGCCTTTTTAAAGATTATTTTTGGCTTTATTTGTGCTGGGAGGATTGAGGTGCATCGTGACACCGTGTTTTATGCTGATAGAACATAAGTAAAAGATTTTTCATAAAACATCCACTATGCTTAGCTTTGAGTTGCAGCACAAATTATGCTGTATTATGCTGATCAGAACTATTATGCAACACTTGCATAATAACGCAAGTTAACACAAAGCACTAACAGCAGGCTTCTTATTTCCAGTGGCTTTATTGTGATTCTTTACTACTGTATGCTATTTCTGTAGTAACAGAACGCATAATACACGACTAATCACTGCTGTCCAAATTATACATACTGTAATACATGCTCATAGCAACTTGTTTAGCATTTATAAAGCCATAAACCAGTAGAACAGCAGCAGCATACCAGAAACCAACAGTGACTTACTATACGGCAAACCGTCAGCCACTTTTATTTCAGTGTTTTTGGATTCCCTTTATGTATGACTGTTGCTTCTGGGGCTGCATGGTTCGATCAGCCATTTTAAATTCAAATCAAGCGAGAAAGCTGCCAAATGAACAACAATGCAGGCATGATGCTGTATGTAAAGCAGAGTGTGCACAAGGAGAAATGTCTTTTTCCATCAGCTCTGTTGTGTTTGTGAGAGAGACAGATGGGCTGAGGGAATCAATCCTCTGTGTTCAGCTCAACAATTAAAGTACATCTGGTGTCTGTTATTTTCCCCGTTACTACGACAGATGATGAAGTACTAAAACAACATTTTAATTTCCCGACTTACTTTGACACCTAAAAATGAATAATGTTTAAAGTTGTAAATGTGTAAATAATGGTTTCAAATAGACGATGTGATCAGTGTTAGAGCATTATTTTTTGGCTCAAACTGCTTCCAAGCTGTGAATTGGAATCAAGTCATTTTAGTTGGTTGAAAGAAGGTAGGTTATGTGTTTACACAATGCTTGCTTGGCGGGGATTGGGGTGCTACGAGGGAAGACGTGGGAAGATCTTTACTGCAAAGCATCAGCGTCTTTTAGATGTGCTAACTTAAAAATTGTTTAATCATACTGATTGCGAGAAATACAGAAAATTACAGTAAAATCATATGGAATGTAAAATGATCCAGGATAACTAAATGTCGGTCTAATACAATTACATGCATCATATTCTCATGTCATGTCATGTATCATATCATACCATCACATGACACCATATCATATCCACCTGCCCTGTCAAGTCTGATGGCAGTGGGTGTTAATGAACACCTGCAGTGTATGAAGATGTGATGAGCTGGTGGCTGACTGAGCTCAGTTTCTCATCCGTGATGGGCTTAGCGAACGTTAGCTTGGTCGTCGTCCTCTCCGCCACTGCCTTCACACTGTCCGCCTTCAGCTTGAACAAAGAGAAGCTTTCTGTATCAACATGTCTGCTGACATCAGATGACATTACATCCCATATGACATTTTTCTATGTTCTTTTAACCTCATGTCTTTTTGGATCTTTTGATGTAACAGCAGACGCGGGCAAATTTCTTTGCTGCTGCAGTTTTGATACACGAAAGTTATAGTTTACCCTAAAATTAAAATTCAGTCTGTAGTTGTGTTCGAAATCGTTCACTCATTTACTCACTCGCTCACTGTTTCCGATATAGTGTTTATTATATAGTGAACTATAAAGGGAATAAATGAACCAGATTTCGGATACTACACAGAAATTTTCTAAATATCATTTGTGAGATGCAACTGGGGAGCATGGTAATTGTTTTAATGTTAAATCCCAGAAAAAAAAAGTGTAATTCCAATGATGTGGATGTTTGGTTTTGTCAGCCATGGTCCTGTTTTCTGATCACAAGCTGTAATACAGCCCACGATCAGTTTAGTTCACAAACTCACGAGCCAGCGTTAGTTCACACACAAGCTAACGGCTAATTTAGTTGTCAGTGGTGGCAAATGCTGTTAGAATATAATTCCTCGGAATGTTTTGCTGCTTTGGGTACAGCTTTTGCTTCTTGTCAGAGACGGAGGCGAAAGTAAACTTGCCTCAGACATTTTTTAAGATGTCTGTTAATTCACCGACCAGCTCCTATTAGCTAACATGTTAACTAACATTAGCAAACCCTACTGCCTTTCTGGCTACTTCTTCCTCTCCTTCGGAAATACACAACCGCATTGCATTTTGATATACGGGAGAAAAATGTAGGGTACGCTGCTGGAGTTCCACAGGAAAAAGGCGTTGCAGCGACCTCTCAAGCGGTTGTAGTAAATGGTGACCAAGTTTCAAGCATAAACAAATACATAGTAAAACTATAAAATGCCTCCATACTGCTCGCTCGAAGTAATTAAGTGTCGCAAAGCCTCGACATTGCTTTGTAAAACGTTACTGACGCCGTGTCTCATCGTTCACTGTAGCCTGTAGCTCCTCAGAAGAGAGCCACATTCACATGCACGTGTGCACACACTGTCTGAGTTCACGCAGCAGCTCTTGGAGGGACTAAGGAGAGCTCACCTTTCTGCAGGATCAATTGGAGGGCAAGTCTGGTGTCGGATGCTTGCACTGGACTTTGGGGTAACATGTAGACACAGGTCTGTGTGTACCATGTAAGGAGCTACAGGCTGTGAACAGTAAGTCTAAAAACATGTAGTCAGTGACACTTTTCAAAAAAAACTTGGTATGTCAAGCAGCATGGAGACATTTTATGGTTTTATTATGTATTTTTTATGTTTTTAACTTGGTCTTCCTCACTATAATTATTTGGGAGAATTCTGCAAAGTCTTTTTACTGTGAAACTTAAGTTTTGTGGATTAAAAACTTCACCTGACCTATCATCACTACGATGAGTAGATAATGACTGAATTTTCATTTTTGAGTGAGCTATCCTTTTAAGTTGTAGAGAAGCTGCAAGTACTTGTTTTGGCACTGAGAGAAATAAATTAGTATACTGACAGCAGAACAGAATTTAATGATCTGAACTTTTCATTATCCCAGTTGGATTTTGAAGAGACCTGTGAGCGATTAGCTTGGCACAGGTAGAGCTTTGGTTGGCAATAACACTAAAACGTCTCAGACAGAATAGAATATGTTTCGTGGTTTCAATAGGTGGAGGAGATGCGTCGTGATTTTGAAGAGAAGCTGCGTGCGTTCAGCCAGGCTCAGGCCCAGTTTGAGGCGGACAAGCGGCGAGCGCTGGAGGAGCTCAGAGCCAACCACCGCCAGGAGGTGGAGGAACTCCTCAACAACCAGCAGAACCAGAGCGCCAGCTCAACTGAGGACCAGGAGAAACTGGCCGAGCTCCATAGACAAGAGGTGGGCTAAGAGTGAGAAGGGAAGTAAGGCAGATATATTTTGGAAGGCCAAAGCTTCTTGATTAAAACATAGAATGTGTAATGGGCTTCTTTTTAGGGATTATACAGCAAGTGACTGGATAGGGTAATTGCTGTGTTTGAAGCTTATAAGGTGTTTTCTGCATGAAAATTGAAAAATGAAGAGTTGTTGATAGTTGTTACAGTTGGCTTAATAGTATAACATTAACCTACAGTGGTAATAATTTGGCCATGGACCTTTGTTGCATGTCATCTCTTCATTTTATTCATATTTTTTCCTTTTCTCTCAACTGTTAATTATCCAATATAAAAAAAAAAATTCAAGACTAATCTCAAACAAACATACACACTGGTAAATGCAATCAGAGGTGTGATCAAAAACTTTCGAGACCATTCCTTTTGCACGCTAATGAAGCACTGCTCAGTGAAGTGCATGTAAAAGGTGCAAACAGTAACTTCCATGAGTAGGTTTTCTAAGTTTTAACACCTGGTAATCGTCAGTACCTGGGCTATGTGTGTTTTTCTGATTACTGGTAGCCGCACTTTTGCAATTTCACCATTTATTTTTGTGGAACAGAAGTTGCGGGGAGCCAAATCTGACGAGAATGTGGGTGTGAACACTTTGTTGTTGTGAGCAAGAAACTCGTGGGAGGCGGTGTATTGTCATGGTGGAGATCTAAGTTGCCATCACGTCACAATCCAGGTCATTTGCGCTCACTGTTCCCCCTCAGACACCTCAGAACATCACAGTAGTAAGTTAACAGCTTGAACATGAGAGAGGAATTCAAGATGCACAAAGAAAACCACCAGTATGCTCTTGGCTGCACTTTCTTTGGTCTAAGAGGCTGCACGCTCTTCACTGCAAAGACTGCTGTTTGATCTTTGTGTTGTAGATGTAGACAAAACTCTCATCAGCCGTCATCATCCTCTACATGACGATTGGTTCATCCTGAGCTGTTGACAGATCCATGCAGACTCCAACACAGTGCTGTTTCTAATGGGGAGTCGAGAAATTACAATTTCACAAGTACCAGTGGTCACAAAAACGTGTGTTACTCAGGTGCTGATGATGATCAAACAATGAAACCTTGATTATTTACTCCTATTGCTTACGCCTGTTACATTCACATAACTGTGCAGCGCTCCATTTGTGCACAACAGAAACCGTCTATGATCTTTTTGATCACACCTTGTCCATTCAAAAATGCCGGTTTTCATTCCAAAGGTTTCTAAATGTATTTTAGCAGCTCCGATTCCCCTTGACTGCCATTCAAAACTGATGAAAAAAAAGAAAGACATGTTCTTTATTTATCCATCTCTCTGTGTAGGTAGAAGCATTGATGGAGCGTGTGGAGGAGCTGACCAAGGATAAGGTCCGTCTGCTAGAGGAGTATGAGGCCAAGTTGGCCAAGGCCCAGGAGTGTTACGAGAGGGAACTGGAGGCCATGAGGAGAACACACCAGCTCACCACTGAGAACCTGCTGGCCTGGAAGAGGACTGAGGTGAAACAACAATCATTTAAAGGAAGACGGCACTGTTTCACAATCTTAACTTGTGTGTCGAATGGCTGAAATAAGATTAATATAATGCACTGAGACAAACTGTATCTTTCCTTTTACTCTTAATACTTAAAGGACATAGAAGTCTATTTATGACTTCTCACCATTAGTGGAGATCGACCATATCTTCTATCAATGTTGTTAAAATTTGACCATGTGCAGTAGATCTCAGACTGCATTTTTAAACCCCATTCACTGCCATTTATGTTGACACAGGGTATAGAAACACCATAGGACACGTGAAAGTTGCTTCGTATAGGTAATTCACCCTGTTAAAGAAAATGTCGGTGTATATTTTGTCAAAAAACACAAGAGAGAGAGGGGAGCTGGGAGAAAACAAGAGAGAGAGGGGAGCTGGGAGCCACGGTGTCGAAAGTTATTACGCCTGGCAAAATAGTTCCTGACAAGTGCTGCCTTCCTAGCTGAATATTAGCCTGAAGAGGGATTTTAACACAGACATGTTATTAAACTGATGTAAACATCACACATTTTCAAATGCTTTTTGCAACGTTAATTAAATGTAAACAATTTAGTTTTATTTTTTTTCTGGAAAAATGTGTGGGATTTATGTAACCCATGTGGCTGATGTTGACAACGGACATGTAATAACACTGGTTTGGTCCTTTTAGAGGGCGGTCTTCATCTTTCAGTTCAAGTATTCAAAACATTTTTTTCTAACCAGGTATACAAGGTAACCAGATGATCATTAGTGTCTTCATGTCTCAGAGGGATTGATTTAAATTCTGCTCATGTGAAGGTTGAGCTTCGAAAGGAGTTCCAGGCTCAGGAAGCAGCGCTACAGCGCTCGCTGTCTAAACTGAGGAGTGAACTTCAGAAAGCACAAGAGGAGGCCAGAGAGAACCGAGACAAGACCAACAGACTGCAGACATCGCTGGCCAACGCAGAGGGAACTATCAAGGTGTGTATTTGTGTATACTGATGGATGAACATCATTCTTTTCAGGCAAACTAAGGACAAGTACTCCCACTCAAGTCTCAAAGACCAAATAAGAACACTCCTTGCATGTGATTCACCAGATGGCACAACACTGATTTGTTTTTAATCACATGAAAGTAGTGCTAATCCATGGTGACTGTGCACTTCCCTTTCCTTTATGTATTTAAAGTATTCCCAATAAAGCACAAATAGTATGAGAGTCTTCTTCTGGTTCAATGTGTGTGGGAAAGTGGGGTAAATTGGATGAAAAACAGTTGTAGAAAACAAAGAGAAAAGTAAAAGCCTGAGGGTGAAAACGATTTTCAGGAATCTTAAAGCAGTGGGAAACCTAATGTGCTGCACTTACGGTCCTGCAGGCGAATCTTTAGAGTCTGAATAGCTGCATAGGTTTATGGGACTCTAGGCTGTGGTGGGAGGGATATGAATGGATTTTAAAATACCCCATGCTCGATTGCTGTGGTGTAATTGTGAGTACATCTGTGTGTTTCTGTGTGTGCACTGCAGAATCTGCACAAGCAGCTGGAAGAAGCCATCCAGGACGGAGAGATCTGGGTGATGCAGCTGAAGGACACTGAGTATGAACTGGAGGGCAGCAGAGAACGAGTTCAACAGCAGGCAACGGAAATCCTCCATAAAGCCAGTAAGATGTGCTTCTTGTCATTCACTGCTGTAGTGTACACTGTCGTTCTCTGCACAGATTACTGACAGGTGTAAAGGAGAATTTTGCTACGTTTTAGTCACATTCTAATTATAGAAATCCAGGAAACAATAATAGCAAGAAGTTCTAACCTCCCGCAGCTTTTAAGAATTTTTTTCACTCAACTGAAATCATCTCAATTCAGAAAGTTTTCCCCTGGAAAGGCCGCCAGCTGTTGTAGCAAACAACAAAGCATAGATGATCCACCGCAACCTGCTTTAATTAAGCGTGAGGTTGTTCTTCACTTTTAATTAAGCTTGAGTGCATCCAAAAAAGGCGTAGCAAATGAGAGAATATAGGTTTGTTCAACTGACCAAATAAAAAAAAAATTATAATTAAAATGTCAAAAGGCGTGCAGTTGTCATTTTCTGGAAGAGAAAGTCCAGCTGTGGCTAATTGTAAAT
>JAQLOL010000017.1:15267819-15278656 GCA_029783665.1 Naso thynnoides
TATAAACTGACATTGCATGAAACATTTAAGTTAATATTACATATTGAACTGTTAACATAAAACATCAAGTTAAAAGAAGATTGTACATTTCATATGATATTTGATGTGTAAATTACAAGTACAGAGAGCAATTTAGAGATGCTTCAAATGAACCTGTAGGCCTTGGTGGACTTTATTACCCATGATACTCTGCGAGCGGAAGAGAGATAGAGAGAACTTTTTGTTCCTGTATACTTCAGACTCACTCTAGTACTCTGGCTGTTGTTAGCAAAAAAGTTGTACTTCACAGTCGTGAGCTAACGTCATGCAATTTCCCTTTTTAACTCATTAAAGTGGCATCTGATTTTAAGATACTTTTTGTGTCGTCTTTTTGAGGTTAAAGAATAAGCCACAACAGACGGAGTTGGGGAGCTGGGACTAACGATAGCAGAAGCTTTCCTGTTTTGCTGATGCCGCCGTTGTCTCTTTCTCTTACTCGACTAGCTTCAGCGAAGCAAGCTGCTTGATGTGCTGCATTTTATGCATTTTACCACAGGAGCGTGCACCCCCTAACTCCACGCCAGTGGCTGTGATAGATACAGACGTGTATAAACGAAAATGTATACACGTGTATGTATCTGTAGGTTGCTGTTTGATCACATCGTCAAAAACACCCTTGTTTGGGAAAAATTATTCAGCCTTTTAACGTACTCATGGATTACTTAACAGACTGTTTCCACTATTTTCAGTCTAACAATTTCAGCCAGATGAACATGCATTGCATTCTTACCATAAATGTCTCTAAGGATAATGTGTTAATCATCCAGCAATACATTTTTACTATACAACTGCTACAATACAAACAAAACACAATGATGCTTGTGTTTCATAAAAACATATCCATCATTGATATCAGTGCAGAGGATAAATAGCAAAGGGGAAGCATGAAATACAGTAAAGGAAAAGAAGAGAATTTCACAAGGGTAATTCAGAGTGGTCTGGAGAGGATTTGGTGCTTTGGTTTGAAGGATTATAGAAAGTGGCTGGTTTGAAGAGATGGCCTTTTAAGTTTAAATGACACCTCACGTGTCCCTTCTTCATTCGGTAGCCTTGCTTCACACTCAACAGCTGCCATGAGTCCATATTACAGCGCAAATGGGATTTATAATGGCTTCTTAAGTCCTTTTAAGGGTTTTTCAGTAGGAATACGGCAGAAAGGAAAAGAACGAACTGTAAGGCCTTCATAGTGAACACGTGCACTCATAACTGCAGTGTTTTTCTCATTGATGGTATTTGACAGCTTTTAAATTAAAATAAATGGTTTTATGGTTGATCCCAACACTTAGGAGCTTTCTTCAATTTCTGATCTTATTGTCCGCTCTCTTTTTCTCGCAATTTTTTTCACCTCCTTCTTTCCTCATTTTCTCTCTGTCTCCATTCTCCTCTCCAGAAAATGAGTCAGGAGTTTGAGATTAAGCGGCTGTCACTGGAGGAGCAGCGAGATCGCCTTCAGCAGCAACTCGACAACTTGAAAGAGGAGCTCACTGCAAAGCTCAATATGGCCAATCAGGAGGTACAAAATGCAGATTCCACTTGCTCCGAGCTCTGAATTGCATGTGATGACAATGATGATGATGTGATAACCCTGTGCGGATCTCCTCAGGTGTCCCATCTTCAGGAGCTGGTGAGGGAAGGGGAGCAGAACTTGAGTTCAGCTCAGACACAGATCACCTGTCTGAGGGAAACTCAAGAGAAGCTCAAGATAGAACTTGATGCAACTAGATCCCGAGTCCGAGAGACTAGCAACTTGCTGACTGACCTACAGGTGAGGACGAAACCCAGAGGATTTAGAGTATAGGAGAACCTTAAAAAATGGTGAACACTTTATTTTACATGTCCGTCAGTACCTGGAATTTTTCCTGGAAATAACTATTTAAATTGTAAGTAATATAAAGGAAATATAAATGTCCCTTAGCTAGAGGTCCTCACAGGTCCACATGGACCTAAGGGCTCAAGTACCAAAGCAGGACCTGTATGGGTCCGGGTGCATGTTGTATATGGTCAGTCAGGTCTGGGTCAGGTCCACGGCAGGTCTCGCATCTGTTTAGTATTATTTGAAATACCCAAGTGGACCCAAGAATGTCCTTAATCATAAAGTGCTACCACTGATCACAAGTGCTGCTTATTTTGTTGAGTTATCCTGCTCCTATTGTCAAAGTGTTTTTATTTTATTTGTGTGTGGTGCAACAGAAAGCAAACTGCAAAGTGCATGTGTGGTCACAAGGCCTGGTCAGGAAGTAAAGGGTCAGACTCGTCCAAGGACAGACAATAACAGATCGAAATTCGTAGCGAACAAGCAATTGTTATTATGATTTTGAAGAAACAACAGTCGAAGTTGTCATGCACGATGCAATAACTGCAAACGAAACTTCTGACGGGTTAGTCATCAGTTACTGTGACAGCAAGTGGGCTTTTGAGCTGAAAAAATAAGTGGATTAGCCTGCATGCTGTGTCAGTGGGTAAGAGATGAATAACAGAAAATGTGGATGGATGTATTTGATCAGCTTCCTTGGTAAGGAGGATGAATTATATGTGTCAGGGCCCAGCACAGGAGAGAAGGCTTCTAGGCTACATTAGGTAACCACAGACAGAGTTTTGTTTGATAATTTGAAAATACGCAACACAGCGGACCTGGAATTGAATTCCACCAGATGCGTGTTCAGTATGTCTCTGCTCCACCAAGGCGGCAGAGCTGATAAGTTCATCTTTAGTCAGTGTGTGTGCTTCCACTAACTCCATTGTGTATCTACTCTGTCACAGCTACGGCAATCCAGGGCCCTCTGCAGCAGATAAGCAAGGTTTTTATTTTTAATGGATGCTGGCGCACAACGGAGCAATTCATTAAACCCGTTAAACCTGTTAAAACCTCTACCTTAAACCAAGGAAATATATTTATACTTAATATCGGAAACTTAATCCTCTTTATAGCCTAAATGGTATAGCTGCTGCAGGCAACTTTCACATTTTGCACGTCCAGCAGAAAGATTATTTGGGTGTACAAATAGAACTCTGCCTCTACTTTAAAACAGAGCCACACCTCTTTCCACGAAGAGTCTTTAAAGTTATCAGAACATGATTTTGAAATTACAGGCCAATAAGTAAAGTATTACTGAAACTTGTAACGTCAAAGGCCAAGACTCAAAGTCAGCTGTGGATGAACGTAAGCATTTTTACTGTAGCTTTCATTTGTCGGTGTCACACAACCAACAAGAAGGTAAGAAAGTAAATGTATCTGTGTCAGGTAACACAGAGACGTTTCGTTCTTGTCTTTTTTAAATGGAACTATCGATAAAGACAGTGTAAAGAGAGTCGTCTTTTCATAAAAGCTTCACTAACGGAGCTTGGTGGATGCATTGTTGAGCATTTTCATATGAGCTTGAAGTACGTAATTCGTGGGATGTAATTAGAAACCAGTCAACAGTGTTACAGCAGTACTTTCTCAGATGTCTTTATCTTGAATCAGCAAAAATTAAAACCTTAGTTTCTAAAATGTTTTCATCCCCTGCCTGTTTGATGAGTAAACTGCAGAGGCGAGTGACCTTGTTTATGAGCCGTCACAATCAGCTGTTTCATGTTTGAGTGTGTGTGGGGTTTTTTTTTTTTCTCTTGGCTCATTTGATGATTAGCTCGACCTTCTCTCTCACCTCTATTTTGTTGTATAAAGAGTCAAAAACTGGTCCCCAACATAATGAGAGTCTGACAGACCAGGAACCTGCTGAGTCACCGACACACAAGGACACTAAGTACAGGCTTTGTGTTCAGAGTGTTCTTAGTGTCCTTGTGTCCAATCCAAAGTGGATTTGTGGAGTTTAATCTATAATAAGTCGGCTGGGCTCTGACTGAGCTATTGACAGCTGTATACAGTCAGACTTTTCAGTTGAGTTGCAGAGGTTGCCTTTTTTCTTGGTCTCTCACTGATTCACCCGATTCTGCACACACTCCTCACCTAAACTGCTTTCATTTAGAAGACAAAGAAGACATTTGTCAGATAAGATTGAATTAAATTGAATTTAAATCACAAAGACAAAGCTTATCAGTGGAGTAGAAATGAGTAAGAGATTATTTTTTTTATTTTATATTTTTCTTCCATATTACAGTATTTGGTTCTTTACTGTAGGTAAGGATAAAGCGAAGCTTTTATACCTTCATGGTGAAGATAATTTCAACTAGGGTAAAAACTGGAAAAAAAAACCTGGAGTTTAATGGAGGGTCTGCTGTGGCTCAGAATTAGAGCCGTTCATCTATTTATCAGGAGGGCGGTGAGTTGATCCAGGGAGTAGGAGTCTCTAGGCATCTAATGATTCGATTAGTTTTTTTCTGATGGTGGTCTGCCATGTTTCTTTCTTGTTTTCATATGCACTCTCTGTAAACTATCCGGGTGCACGGCATGTAGAAATGGGCATTTGAAGAAATTTCCATGATCGATGACTGGGAAGATTATTGATCAATTGTCATAATCATTAACTTTTAATATAAAAATGCCTATGACAGACAATAAACAACATCTCTATCCTAGAAGATTCAAGAAGAACTCAACCACAATCCTCTTAGACAAGGCAGTTTAAGTTCAACTGTTTAACTTGAACAAAAAAAATATGCAGTGCACGTAACATGAAAGCAGCTGAGCACGAGCCTCCGACACTGCGGCACACTTAAACATAATTGAGCCTCTTTTAGAAACAGTTCCAAAAAAAAATCATATCATTCGATAATAACTACATCAAAACATTATTTACCATTGTGCATCGCTCCTCTGTGCTCGGATTGAATGTGATGGCAGATTGACAGGGATGCTTTGACGTTAACCAGGGTAAGTTGTAACTGTAAGTTACATTGTTTAAGTCCTGCATCATTGGGGGTGTTATTGTGCAGTGTTTACAGTAAACTTCGTCATTTTTTAGTTTAAAAATGGTCCAACGCCAAACTTCGCCTTGACCTCTTCATGTTTATGTTTGATATCTGCTATATCTGCAACAGCCATGAGTTATATCCATTTTCTTTGTCTCCTTAAAGTAGTATCGCCCCCCTTTGGTAAGATGTCTCATTGCTGCCAAATACTAAATTTCATTTTATCACTTCAAGACTCACACTATGCAACACAACCAGTAGGCTATTTACATTATGTTATGTTTGACTGATAGAAATTTTATGTGATTGACAAAATCTGTCAATTGTAGATCATCAGTCAATCATGCCCATCCCTAGTGGTGTGCTGCGCTTCCATTTTCCGACTTCTTTGTTACGTCTGTTTTACATTATTTAAAATCTAGATGACTGATTTTTGAATATTTTTTAATTGAGTTAGAATAGACCACGTCTGAATCGCGATGCATCTAAGAATTGTTTTTTTTTCCCTACCACTAGTTGATCCCCAACCTTGGTTTGCATGTCTGCACGCAGGTGTCCTTGGGCAAGATACTGAACCTCAGGTTTTGTTTGATGGCTAACTTATGTTGTAAAATGGCTTTAAGAAGTCAAAAAAACAGAAAGCCCTATACAAATGCGATGTATTTACCATTTACTTCAGGAAGTAAGAAAGCCCGGTACTTGTCAGGGTTAGGTGTGCAATTTGTGTGTCCCAAACAGACTTGGAAGGAAATCACAACAGTCACTTGATTAAACAGCACAGCCAGTCAGCTGTTTGTCTTCTTACCATCAACCTTTCAGTTACTTGCTTCATCCGATGTCACCTGGTCAGCGAGTCAAACAAACCTTAGACAGGGAGTTGCTGCCCCTCCTCCAGAAAATTAAAGTCTAACCAGTTCTTCCAAAGAGGGAGTGAAAAATATGTAAAAAAGGAAGGAAGAGGGCAAGAGCATTTTCAAAGCAGGAAATGAAATTTAACTGAGGGCCAGCTGTGAGATAATGATGATGAGGCTATTATGAGTTGAGTGGTCCTGAGTTTGAAAAGAGTCCTGCTGGTATAAAAGAGAGATATGACGAGTGTCTGTGTGTGTGTGTGTGTGTGTGTGTGTGTGTGTGTGTGCATGAGAGAGCAAAGGAGACAGAGAGAACATAGTATAAATGTAAAAGAAAAAGGGAAAGATGCTTGTTTTTATTTAATTTAGTGTCCCTAATAGTTATAATAATGTTGTTGGTTTTTGTTAAAATAGGATACAAAGAAGTTGAAATGTAAATAAAATCAAGCAAATGAATTGAACCTTCTACAGTAAACAACACCGACATGCACGAAGATGAATAAGTGAAAGAGTCACAGCTGTTGGAAAGCTGCGCATAAAATCAGTGAATTGAAAAACCCAATAAAAAAGAGGAAGAGGCTGATAACAGAGACAGAGGACAGAGAAACTGAATGAGGAGTGATAATTAGATGAAATTGCAGAGTGGTGCTTTTTGCTTTCCCACCAGAGCCCAGCTTCTATAAAAGGAAAGGATTTAGACTGTTAAAAGCGGAAAGCCTCACATTGGATTGTATCTTGTATTCACATTGAACTCTTTGCAGGACAGACAGGAGCACCGAGCCAGCTGAGCCCTGTGTCACAGAGAATTCAGACCAGCAATTGTTTGGCAGGGCACTGACCCTTCAGTAGCCTATTAGTCTTGTGAAAATACTAAAAAGGACCCCAAGA
This sequence comes from Naso thynnoides, assembly GCA_029783665.1. Taxonomy (NCBI): domain Eukaryota; kingdom Metazoa; phylum Chordata; class Actinopteri; order Acanthuriformes; family Acanthuridae; genus Naso; species Naso thynnoides. The sequence continues at coordinate 15,274,446 of JAQLOL010000017.1, forward strand.
AATTCAGCTAAGGGACGTCAACTGGAATAAACTACCAGTATAGCTGACTCAGATTGCTAGTATGACATGTTATGAAATAATTCAAGAATGGCAATTATTAAGAAATATATCACTTTGGACTTCTTATAAGATTTTGTTTAAACAGACTTGTACTTTATTTGATTTTTGCGATTTTCATTTTTTGGTTACATTATTATGTAACTATATTGCATGGTTATTTTTACTTTATTTGATTTTCTGGCAAACACCATCATCCGCTAAACATTGAATATTTTGTTCACAAAGAAATGTGAGGGAGTATTATTTCATCCTAGTTTTATTCATGTCATTATATATTGTGCACTGCATTTATTGTGATGTTTCTATGTCTTGTCTTTTTTTTGTGTGGACCCCAGGAAGAATAGTTGTTACTGCAGTAATGACTAATGGGGATCCTGAATAAAACCTAAAAAAAATTATTGATACCCATATTATTCTTACATTATATATCTTTTATCTTATATTATTCTTCAACATTTACTTCAACTTTAATGCTGGCTTGTGCGGATCTATTTCCTCCCCCCTCTGTCATTTTAGTTCTGCTTTGGACTTGAAAGAAACATGAAATAAGGACAGCCGTTACCCTTAGATACTCTAATGACACATTTAAGCCTGGATCACAAACGCAGTGTGTGTTATACTGAGATAACTTTGAAATAGAATCTTTGGATAACAACTTTAAAAATGTAATCGGAGCACAATTTATTATCTTCACAAAAGAAGCTTCATCTCAAAATTTGCCTAAAAAATTAACAACTTTGAAATAAATGTGAAAAAGAGTATTTTGTCCTGATGAGTTGTACCATCCATTGTTCAGTTGCATAATTGACTGACCGTCATAACGACGGGATAATTGTCTAAAATGGAGATAACACAACTTCTCAGACGGTCTTACCTTGAAGACAACAATAGTGTTGCCTTTGATTGTTCACATGAAATGTGACAGAAATAGTCATGTAAGGAATGATTTTTTTTTTAAAGCGAGATAGAGATGCTCAAACTGTGGCTTCTATCTTACCTATATACGTCAGACCAGTTAGTCTGTTAGGTGTGTGTGGTTGTTGGTTTGTTCGTTTCAGTTATAATAAATCCCCTAACTGGGGGATGGGTACCACGTCTGATACTACCAGACCAAAACATGGTGTATATTTTGGTGCTTCATGTTTCGGTATCACTTACCATTAATAAATATCAGAGCCAGAGATGCTGAACCTTTTCATGAGTAGGCTTGCTGCAGTAGTCTGTGTTCCTGGTGGTGGTGCGGCATATACACAGATCATATTACTTACCGGCCCTACCATCATTTTGCCTTTTTACAAAATCAATACTGTGCATTTTATTCAGGAGTCAGTTCCTGGCAGATGATCACAGTAGCACAGAGTTGACCAGCAGGACAGTGGCGAAGGATTAATTGTCTAAGCAAAATGCAAAAAACACCTAACGTTTCTTTACAATATTTCGGATGCTAATAGAGAACTTGAAAACTTGAATGATGGAGAAGGAGATTGTGAATGTTTCCTGTCACTTGCAGCTCTTCATCTAACAGCTCCTTACTTGTTCGTCTAGTAGCTTTTATTTGTTTATTATTTTGTTATTGTAGTTGGGGTAGGTGTTGTTTATTGTGTGAATTTGTCAATACTGTTTTTGTATTTTAAGAATTAACAATTTGCCATTCTTCTTCTTTTAAAAGTATTTTAGGTAGTGTTTTAGCACTGGCACTATTTTAAAAGTATCGATTTAGCACCTATGACAAGAAAAAAAGAATAAAATAAAAAATACCAACACTACCCCTAACCTGACATGAGAAGGTGTGCAGGTCGGGGTGCCCAAGCTGCGATGGCACAACAGATGATATAGCTGAGTGTGATGGCTAAAATACATGCACCTGCTTGTCTTTGTAGGAGGAGATCGAGACCCAGAGACAGCAGCATGAGGCCAGAGTGATGTCCATCAGAACAGAAGAGAAGCAGAAGATGGACAAGATGGCAGATGACTTAGACGAGAAATGGAGAGATGCACTCCGGTAAAAAAGGACAAAAGCAAACTCTCTTCTTCGAAGTCCTCCACTCTCTGTCAGCCCGTCAGTCTCGCTTTCTCTTGTTTTGCTCTTTTTATTTGTTTTTTCATTCATCTCTGTCATTTCACTCCCTCCGCTTCACAATCACACTTGTTATTAGCATAACATGTCGAATTGTTTTGCCGTAGCACTCATGGATATTAATAAGAAGGAATAGGAAAATAATACAATCAGAAGCAGGTTTACAAAGGATTACGATATTTATCCTTTAGCTGGCCGAAATGGAGATGAACGCAAATGCAACAAAATAAACATTTTTTTACCATTCCTTCCGTAGGGAAGAGGTGCGTTTATTGAAGGAGGAGTTGACCGAGGAGTATGATGCAGACAAGCAGGCGGCGCTGACTCAGGTCTCCCAGCAGAAAGAACTGGAGATGATGGCAGCAAGAGAGAGCTGGCAGAGGAAGGTGGAGGACCTACTGGAACAGGTAAAACACCTGCACCAATACCTATGCGCATGGTGGGACCCTTTTGTACAGAGAGGGTCGTAAGGTTTGCAGCTTGTTAGCTTATCTTTGGCTAAGTTCTTTGAAGCGGCAGAAAAAATAAGGAGATGTCTTCATTGCATCAGTGGGTAATAATAAGATGAAAAATGTTATTTGCATGACAGATTAGCAGCAAATTTGAAGTTTTTCAATGTTGAGTGTTTCTATTTTTTGGTTAAGAATAGTTTTTAGTTTCAGTAAAGAGAATATCATGGTTTTCAGTACATTCGCAGCAAGCTGGAACAAGGGGTCTGATATATTTTTTTTACAACCAAATATCAGTATCTTCTATCAGAGGAGGCATGTTTGAATGACTATTAGCACATAGCCTAATTTCACAACTCTTGATTGCTTCTCATGTGTCTGACTTACAGTTATTCAGTAAAAATCAGTCAAGAAAATAGCAAAAATTGGAAGTCATGTTATCAAATTTTTGAATCAGAACAAGAAAAAAAGGGAATAACACAAAATTAAAACTGAAAAGAAAAAGGCCAGAAAATTGCCACCATTGTAAGCCAGTGTGCAGAAATCATAATTATTAATAGACCCATCTCTTTCATGGCATTGAATTCTTGGCAATCCCCATATTATTGGTGGGTGTTGTATTAAGTGTAACCCTGTACAAAGATATATTAACCTTTGGAAATAATAAAAAAATAAAATTAGTTTTTTAGTCAATTCTGTTATATATCATCAATCAATCATTCATTTATGTTGCAAAATGGGCTTGCTATGAGTGCCTCCAACTTACCTCCACATCCCAGCAGTCCAGGCAGCAAGTAGAGTCGCTCCACAAACCGCGCTTGGTAAAGTCCAGCCCTGGTACGTTCCTTTAACCATGGCACAGAAATCAGAATGACGTCTGACGCCAGTAAGGAGCAAGTTGCAGTTAACCCTCTGTTTTTGTAGCCTACCTCTGGCTTTTAAAACGCCGTTTTAAGTCCACATCTGTCCTGTTCGCGTCCGCTGTGTGCCTTGGCAGCTTCATTCACTGGGATTTACCAGGAAGCTGTAGATATCTCCACTGCCTTGAAGCTGCAGCTTAAACCCTCGGCCTGCACAAGAGTTGACGGAAGCCAGGTGTACATAATTACTTTTGTCGTTGTTCCTTTTGGTGGCTTTGTGGGGTTTGGAGTTTACTGAACTTAAGTACTGGTTTTGAGTTTATTTGTGGGGAAGAGGGAAAACCCGGAGTGGACATTTTTGTTTATTGAATTGAACTGTTTGGAACTGAGAAGTGGAGAAAAGCTGAAGTGGAGCTTTTGTGCTATTTAGGAACTGATGCACTTGGACTGAAGGATATTTTGTTTTTTAGAACTTTAAAGCCCCAGTAGGTAACTTTGTGAAAGTGAAAGTAAACTCGCGACTTGATCCGAAATTTTAACACAATACATCGCCAAATCCCTTTATGGACCTCTGCCAAGCACCCCACACACACACATACACACAAACGTGCAGGTACACACGCACACACAAAGCAGCCATAATGCACCCACAGAAGACGTAGCGTATCCATAGCAACGGGAGACTCCGAAACAATATTGCGTCTCTCTCACCATGAAACACACTCTTCTTGTGTGTGTCTGCGTGTGTGGAGGGAGGGAGGGGGG
>JAQLOL010000017.1:15278756-15294091 GCA_029783665.1 Naso thynnoides
GTACAGGTTAGATGGAACAGCACTAATGCCTTGCCAAAGTATAGGATTGGGACTCAGTATCAGCAGATTACTCAAAATCAAATGACTCAGACTCGGACTCGGGGCAAAAAAATGTGGGACATCCCTAGTTAAGAGTATTAGTGGAGGTATTATGCGGTGTGGTTTATTAAGTTATTTGTTCCGGAGGGTTCATATACAAAGTTTGGTGTTTATTGCTTGTTATGAATCTTTTGTTCGCCTAAAACAAAACAAAATGATAAAATACTGATTTGCAACCCTGAAGAAGTATTGTTAGACCTAACTGGCACCCCAACAAACATTGTCCGACCGTTACAAATTGACTGCACATAGTATCTGCTCTCACTATCTGCTTCATCTCAGGTCTGGCTGCACACATTTTTATTCTGCTACTGGTGAAAATGCTCAGCTTGTTTGTAAACAGTCTCATTCATCCATGGTAGCACTAAAGCCAGGATGCGACGTTGCCCATGCAAAATGATTACACCTAAAATAACAGGAGAGGAGGAGAATGCAGACTGACACTATTGCATATTGGCAGGCCTAAAATCACAGTACTTGACTCAATTTCTTTTGGTTTTTAATGATATAAAGTTGTGGATAGAAAGACCACTGATCGGTCAGAGAATTGCCACTAGAATCGTCTCTAGAGTCATCTAGTTATCTGTGATGTAGGATTTCCAAAACTCTCCTGGTGTTTGCAGCAGTCATTTGTCTTGCTGCATTCAGAAACAAAGTTGCTTTGCTTTCTCTAAAACAAAGTTTGCATTTGTCAACCCCTTGATATCATGACAGTTTCATGCAGCATCGCTTCAACAATCAGGTAAAAATCTCACTGATGTATGTGAAAACGTATGAAAACAAACTCAAGAAAAATACCTGGTACCAAAAAGGATCTAGCTGCACTAGTTCTAGCTGTACATAATGTGGAAACATTAATCGACAGCTCCACCACGTTAAGGCCTGGAAACAGCCTGGAGCCAAAATAGTGTCTGTCCCAGTAGAGATACAACTTCATCTCACACATACTCTCACAGGCTTTGATGCCTCTAACTGCGTCTCTGAATATGATTTAAAGTGATGTCATAAATAACAGTTCAACCTGCCATACAGTCCTCATAATGTCCTTATACATCAACAAATCAACCTGAAAAAGAATGAAAGATTTAACTTCTCATCATGTGTTGTGTTTGTCCAGTTTCATTTTTCTTTGCTGAGAGCGATGCAGAATAAAAAAAACAACAGATTTTGTTTTTTTAATTAGTTTTTCCCAAAGTGATTCTCAGTGCTTTAAGTGAAAAAAGTGCCAGTACTCCTTGTTGGTATGTTAATTGGGTGGCCACTATTGGCAAATCATTTAGTAATAATCCACATTCTTAATTACTACAGTGTTTAAAAGATACAAGAAGATAATGCTGATTTTCACAAAATTAATTTATTAAACAAACTTCTTTTTGTTTTCTGCCTCGATATTTGACTCTATATAGTTGACTGTTGGAGAGCTGCGTCATCATCAGAATCTGTTCCGCTTCACGTTCTCTTTGTGCCCTTTTGGAGCCACGCCAGCATGACTGCATATTTTTTATTCCTTTGCTTGTCCCCGTTATGCAACATTGTTGTGACTCGTGAGTTAGCTTTATTGTGACGTTCCACTTCTGCAAGAACAAATGAGTGAGCATCACATAGTCCGCCAGAAAAGAGAGAGGCAAGTGTCACATAGTGCACCCTAATTTAATTTAAGTGTCATTATGAATTGACAAGAGATGCTCTGATACAGAGAGGACAGGAAAGGATACTGGGAGCTTGTGAGAGGTCCAGCTATGCCGTAAAAGGTCCCAGTACGCCAAGAGGTATTATCTAGAAGTGGCGATACTGCGTATCAGCCAGCTTAAAGTACTGGTGATCCTCATTCACAGACATATGCTGTACATACACATACACTGCCACTTTGCTTTAAACATACACAAACATCAAAGATCTAATGAGTGTGTGTGTGTGTGTGTGTGTGTGTGTGTGTAATAGGCATTTGAAATTAATAGTGTATATGCTTTTCCTCTACTTCAGGGGATAGTTCACCCAAAAATGAAACGTCAGTCATTATTTACTCACCCTTATGCCGATGGAAGGTCAGGTGAAGTTTTTTCAACCACAAAACACTGCTGGAGTTTTACAGGAAAAAGGCATTGCAGTAATCTCCCAAACAATTGTAGTGAATGGTGACTAGAGTTCAAACGTTTAAAAAAAAAAAAAAAAAAATAGTAATAAAACAACAAAATGCCTCAATACTACTGCTCAGCTGAATTTAACGCAAGGGTCCTAAAGCCTCAACATGCCGAGTTGTTTTGAAAAACTTCACTATTGTTTTTGTCATGTTTTTAACCTCACTGTTTGTGCGCGCACCGAGAACTTAAGCTCCTTACATGGTGCACACAGACCCGTGTTTACAAGCTAACCGGAAGTCCAGTGCCAGCAGCAGATACCACACTTGCCTTCCAATTGATCCTGCAGGTAGGCAAGCTCTCCTTGGTCCGTCCTAAAGCTGCTGTGTGAGCCTTGGATGGAGTGTGCATGCATGCATGTGAACGCAGATCTATGTTGGGAGCTACAGGCTACAGTAAACAGTGAGACTTAAATCATGGCGTCAGTGAAGCCTCACAAAACAAGTTGGCATGTTGAGGCTTCGGGACACCTGGATTACTTCGGGCATCAGTATGGAGGCTTCTTGTGTGTTTTTTTTTTGTGTGTATGTGTGTGTGTGAGTGTGTATGAGTTCTAGTCACTGTTTACTACAGTTGTTTGGGACATGAATGCAACACCATTTTCCTGTGAAACCCCAGCAGTGTTTTGTTGACCGAAAAACTTCACCCAACCTTCCATTGGTATGACGGTGAGTGTTAGCTGAATTTTCCTTTCTGGGTGAACTATCCCTTGAAAGCTCCAATTGTTAGAGATCTGTTATAAAGGCAGTAAAAGTGGAAATTAGCAGGACTTTTCGAAGTGCTCAGGTCAGAATTAAAGATCCGTAGCAACAGAAAGAACCATTTGATGCTGTGCTGAAAGCTCAGACAAATGTCTACTTATACTCAAATTGCTGTCCGTGCTGAGCATACTGCCTCTGGGTAATTCTGAGCTCAGCTGAGTCACAACTGAATCCTTGAAGTGGTTCGTCCTGATTTTGCCAAAACGCCAGTGGCCTTGGATAAACATTTTCTGACAGGCTAGAGCCAGCAAGCACCAGTGCCAGCTTGCCAGTTTTTCAGATGCCATCATCACCCCCGCCCCTATCCGTGACAGAAGTAGTTCATTGTAAAACTCTGTGACTTAAAGGAACAGACTTCATATAAGTTTTAATTGATAAATTTGTGGGCTAAGGAAGAAGGAGACAAGTTATACAGCTCTCAATACATGCAAATGCAGTTCAACTCTATGAGTTTACAGGTATAATGTCACGGTGTGCATCTTGAATACAGCCCGGTTCACTGCTTGCAGCCTTGAATGCAGCTCTCTTAGGAGCAATCACTCACACCTGTTGCTCTGCTCAGCTCATCAATAATTAGGTCAGTTGTCTCACACCTGGCCTCACCACTACTTAAGCCTCTGCTCTTCAGTCATTCCTTGCCGGTTCGTCATTTTGTATTAATACAAGACCTATCAGCACTCTGCCTTGGATTGGTTTCTTATTGCTGACCTTGCCTGTTTTTTTTTACTCATTCTTCTCGTTGCATCCCCTGTAATAGCCTCAGTCTTCTGTTTTTAACCACGAGTTTTGTTACTGCCTCCTGTGGTTTTCATTTGTGGCTGTTAGGTGTCCTTTGAAATGTTTAGGTAAGTTTACTGTCTGTGGGATAACCTGTGTTTATGACTGCCATGTGAGCTTCTCCAGTGATCTTCTGATTGAGTTTTGCTGCTGTTGCTGTCATTATAAAACGCAATCTAGTGATTTTGTTCTACTTACCTGCCTTGGTAAAGAGAAGATTTATTTACCTGCTTGAATATTTGCTCTGCCCTGCTGCTTTATTACCTGTTTGATTATTGACTTTGCTGCTCTCCCCAAGCCCCAGAGACATTCATAGACATTCTGGTCATTGCTGCTGTTCACCTACCTGCTGTTTACAATTAAAGTCAGTACCAACTTTACCTGTATCTGTGTCCTACATCTGGGTCGAGCATTCGCACTTGTTTCATTTAAGTTAATAACTTAACTGAACATTGCACAACAGCGCTCAGTATGTTTAGATGATGTCTGGAAAAAAGTGGATTTATTGTGTCAGTCCGGCTAAAACCTGACTTGAGATAAATGTAAACATGTTAATCCAACTGAATTTGTACAGAATCAAATTTCTCCAAGTCTAAGTAACAAATCTAGATAATGCAGTTGGAGACAGAGTAACTCTTGTATGTATACTTCTCAGTCAGTTCTGAACTGGCCTAAGCATTTTGTGCGTCATTGATAGTCCCCATGGCTGTTTTTGACTCAGAACTCGTCAAACAGCTTGAATTTGTAGCAGAAAAATGGGGAGAAAACAAGGATACTGTATGCACGAGGGATAGCATGCATTTAATTTGCACCAAAAGTAAAGCTTTGATATGAACAGAACTTATAGTGCTGTAAAGTTCTTCATATTTTCACTGTTTGTCATAAAACCCGCTGGCTGCTTACTGACTTGTTAGTAGCTTGTGAGGTCAAACAGAAGAAGGTTCATGAGCAGCCAGCTAAATGGGATATTCTTTCCGTCAATAAATAGTTCTCTCCTCGTGCATGTGTACAGGGACTAGAGCAGTAGTCCAATTTAAATGATAATAATCAAGCAGTAACCATAGCTCGACCTAACCAAACTCTGCATGTTAAGGTACTGAGTGTCAGAGCAAATGAACAACATCAGCCTTTGTACAGTCACCTGCTACCTCTGTCTCAAGGGCTACCCAAAGATGGTCCCTAAGTCATGTAGGCAACAACACTAGAAGGTAATTGACCTTTGCTAAGCCACGTCTCCTTAGTTACTGTTGCAACATGCGATATTTCCACTATCCGCTATCTCCAGACTCCAGCCATAGACTTTAGCTAAGCTGGCCAGGCTGGCTAGCGCTTGTAATAAGTGGGCTAACTCAAATTAAAACAGCTAATATCTACTAACAACACAACATGGCCTCCGTGTTCACCGATTGGTTACCCAAGTAGACGTAATGTTAGCTGTGCTTTTCAAAATGTGAGGGTTTTAACTGGGATGGAGGATGGAGGAGAGGCGTCTGATTTTGGAAAAGCTAAAGAACGAACCACATAGAATAGCAAGCATCTCTTTTAAAAAAAAGTTCCAGACACAAAATTAACCACGACAAGCTTGAAATCCACGTATCCAGCCTGAAAATGAAGAAAATGTAAAAAAGATCTGAGTTTCGATGGAGCGCAGCCATGTAGTTGTCGGACCCTGGTCAGAGCTGGCAGATGTTACGCTCTGATTAGCCCGTTTGCATATGAGGACAGAGCTTAGCACGCGATGAATCTGTCGGTCTCACAGCATTGTGAAGAGACAGGATGTGAAATTCAAATGTGGCAGTGAGAGATGACTGCATGAAGGTCGACTGTCATAAAAGAACAAAAAAATGCAACCAAAGCCAACAGCCCAAGCATCTGAAGCTGAAATGACAGAATCCTATCTGACGGTGCATTTTTTAACTGATAGTTCAACTAATTAATAACCAACTAGACAGGAAGGAAGAAGCTGACCTTTTACGTTGCTGCAATAAATGAAAAATACTTTTATGAAGGCATCTTTAGCGAGCATGATCTAAATCTGCTGCATTAGTTTTGGTAACCGTGTAAATGTGAGTCACAGTACAAAATGCTGCATTTCAAATTGATCTCACAGAGTGGCTGAAAATAAACATCAAACAATGTCCCAGGCCAAATACCTAAGGAGCTTACACTTTGTGCGCATATGTATCTGTGTTAGAGAGTGTGTCTGCATCTGTGAAGTCTGTGTGTGTTTTGTCTCATCAAAGGGTTTTGCTGAAATGTGATTTTTTTTTTCTATTCTGTTTTAATTTTGGCTAAATAAAAACAAAGCCCTCTGAATTGTTTGTGTATGATGTGTTTGCTGCCCAGAGAAGAATGAATTATTCTTTTGTGTACATGGCTTTATGCTTTATCATTTTAAGCAGGTATTACTGCTATAATTGTGCATACATACTCGACAAATGAGATAGCTGTATAACATAAAAAGCATGTTGTTTAATGAGCTTTAGTGGTGAAGTTGCCCCGACTTGCTGTTTCGCTGTGTTTTCAGTCTTTGCGCTTCAGCAAAGCAAGCTAACTGCTGGCTCATGCCTCACATTTACGAACATTTTTTCATGCAAAAATGCCTGAAATTTGTTATTTGTATATAAATTATATTTACTTTTTTGTGCTGCTGGTAAGAATATAAGACAGTTCAGGCCCATTCAACTAAATTTAAATATTCACATGTAGAGAAGAGATAAAAACTTTTTAGGAAAAGACAGCAGCTATTTAGTGTGTTTAAACTGATATGCCTGTTTCCATTTGTCTTCATAACTACAGTGATCTGGACTGTATTGACCTACTTACAGCTCCACTGAAACACCAACACGGCTGGAGGCTCAGAGACTCGCAGAATACAATGCAGGGAGAGACTGTCACTCCCCTTAGATATAAAACGTCACTTCACATTTAAAGTGCCAAACAACTGTTCACACATGATCCAGGATCAAAACTAACAGCTGTCAATGTGACAGAGGAATACTCTTCCATGATGGATGAGCAATTAACTACATTCTAATAATTTGTAGAAACTTAACAATACAGTAGTAGAACCAGTCCTTTATTTTGAAACAGGCTAATTTTTCTTTTTCTTTTTCTATTTCTTTGTCATTAAAACATGTTTCTGTTTTCTGATCTATTATAATTTCACTCTGATGCTTACATCCAATGTGTTGGATGTAGTCCCTTAATTAATCCTAGGTGTTTTTTAGCCATAAAATAAATTAAACTGATCAGTATATTGTCTCACTTCCCCTTAAAAAGCCAGGTGCACTTGAACAGGACGCACTGCTCTTTAGATGACAAAGGCAATTGGTCATAGAAGTGAGTGCTTTAGCATTGGGGAACGAATTTGTCAAGCAGGTCATCTATGGGAGCAGCAGTGATGTCAATATGTTGGGTGAAGATAATGCACTGATAGATCTAATTGATAAGGAGGAGTCCTGCTGTGCCTCCCTAAATGTGTTATAAGCAGAGTGAATTTGCCTGTGCACACGCATCCAAAAAGTGTGTTCTCTAAAAAGCAGGACAACACTGTGCTAGACAGTGGACATGTTTGTTGCTGGTCAACTGGGCAACCGCTTTTTGATGCCACAAAATGGCAACATGCCAACAATGTGCCCAGCCACAACTTCTTTTAAAACTAACACCTGCATGGATGCACAGCTGGGTGTAAGTATACTTGCTTTTTACACAACGTGGGCACTGGGTGTGAAAATGACAACGACGTCAGCTGGAAACTAACCATGAAAATTGCACTGTGCCTGTACCCATACTTGGTAGGCAGATGGCGATAGTATCGTGACATTATACATGACTTAGTAATGGCGACTCAAATTCTCCACTAAATAAACCTCTTCTCACAAAAATAACGTAATTGACAGAGATTAGGTGAATAATGGTGCTTAGTATGTAAAAATCTTAACTTAGCTTTGTAAAGTAAAATGAAATAGACTGTTCTTTGGAGTCTACTAATCAGAAGGTCGTGGTTCGATCCCCAACTCCTCCTGTCTACATGTCAAAGTGTCCATAGGCAAGATACTGAACCCCAAATTGCTCCCGACGACTGTGCTATTGGTGTGTGAATGTGTGTTTATGAGTTCCTGATGAGCAGGTTGGCTCTTTGTAGAGAAGTCACCTGCTCTTAGTGGGTCCGCGCCATTATCGCGCCGGCTTACGCCTGCGACGCGCTGAGTCAATGGAGTCTGCACACCATTTAAACAGCATATCAGCCGGCGACAGCTGCGCGTATGGCACGCGGCTGATACAAACACTACAAATGCAGGGTGCGTCTTGTGGTGACAATTAACAGTGCACTCTGAAATTAATGAATGAAGCCAGCAGGTGATGGGTAGTATCATTTTTTCTCTAGTTAATTCATTAGCAGTTAATGAAACAATGAACATGGAGCGCTCTGAGACATCCAGTTTTGTTTCGTGACGCCTCGTCCTACACCAGCAGATATCTTCCCCTCCATTTAAAAGAATTGCTCCTCCTTTGCTGCTTGTCATCACTCGTCACCGGATTGTGCCCCGGCTGTAGGAAAAGGAGTGAATGTGTGAATGTGTGTGTGAATGAGTGAATGCTGACTTGTGTTGTAAAAGTGCTTTGAGTAGTTAAAAGACTACAAAAGCGCTATATAAACACAGTCCATTTGTTGTTTACATTCATATTAATGTCTGTTTATTAAAACATGGTGCTGTCTGTACATACGGAGACTCAGAGGTTGTTCTGTCTTGTCTTTTACGTTCAAACAAACTTGGGTAGAAGCTACAATTTTAAATTTTATCTGTGATATCTATTTTCTATGCAGAAATTATATTATATTTCAAAATGCTTTGGAAACTTTACGGCTGGCGTTTAATCTCCAAAAAGCTGAAGAGATCATCAGTTCATTGATTAATTTTCTCTCTGTGGTGACGACCCAAAGGTCAGTGCTGCTGCTGCAAGATGACTGGCTGGTCTCACCCAGTGAAAAACTTCACATTACAAACAAGCACTATTTGGACTTAAAAGAATATTAAAAACTTACTGAAATGGTACATTAACAGTCTTACAGTACAACAATGCCTAAAAACACATTTTCACCTGCACACAGTAAACAGACATCAGTATGTGCTGCTTTACCCTTTTGGTACTGTATCAGCATGTTTGTACCTCAACCGTTTACACTGCTGCAACTTTCCCTGCAATTGTTCCATCCTGTTGTAAATCTTTGGTGCAAACAGGCCTCAAAAAGAGAGTACAACCAAAAACACAAAATAAACACAAGGTGGAGCAAAGACAGCGAGAGGAGGATGCAGCGGAGTTGCTTTCTTGGAGTCTAATGCTACAGCCATCTTGATTTTTAGATGTTGCCTATCCCAGTTTTAAGTTAGCATTGACACACTAATGGCAGGTGCCACCCTGCTCATTAAGAACTCATAAACAAACATTCGCAAGTTGATGAAACAGCAATTTAGGCTTCAGCATCTTGCTTATGGACACTTCAACATGCAGACTGAAGGAGTCAGCAATTCTTGGTACACGGCAAATAAAAAAACAAAGAGCAACAAAACCAAATTAAAATAGTCCCTCCAAACTTTCTCCATTGTTTAGTTCACTTTGACGATTCTCCGTGATTAATTTCTCTTTGAGATTTAAGATTTAAGCTATTTAAGTGTAACAGAAATCCTTTATAGGATATAAAAGTCCCTAAATAAATGAAATGTTTGTTTTTATGTGTGTAGTTAGATGTACCATCCTTACTCATAACTTCTTTTCCAGATGATGTTTTTATTCCAAGGTTGTTATAACAGTCTGCTGTTTTTGAATGTTTGTGAAAGTTTGTGTAACCAAGTGTTTATAGTTAAGACATCAAAGGTTAGACACACATACAGAAGGTCTTTTTTTTAGGGGGGGTAATTATTTTTGTCCAGTTATTTTTGTGTAAATGCAAAACTGGCTGATTATAACAGACAGATTGTGGACACAGAAAGGACGGATATACTGTTCAGATTATCTGGATGTCTTTTTTAAATCCAAATCCAGTGCACATAAACTTCATCCCAGCCCTGCTCCTCATCCTCTCACATTAAATCCATCTTACCTTGAAGTCACTTATGTAGTACTCCTATGGTGCTAAATCCTGCCGGGGATTTAACCGCCGGAGCTTGAGGAAGAGTGGCGTGTAGAGGACCAGAGCCATCAGGTTGAGAGAGTTCACGTTGGCCCCCTAATAGTTCGTATACTGCTTCAGAACAAAACAGTTTTGTGTGCTGTGATGAGACTTTCGCGGCATGGCTTTGTGTTATTTGGCTCTGTGAGCTGACAGTCACTGTCTGACAAGCTGTCGGCTCATTGAGGCGACAGAAATCTCCAATTACAGCACTCAGTGTTTGGCTTATATCCTTGTGTCAATACCAACCGAGTAGCTGTCAAGAAATCTCCACCAAAGTCAAAACAATCTGTAGAAAAAAATCTTCTCATGTGAGGATTAAAGAATGGAAGACAGACGTGAGAGGAAAGACAAAGAGTGATTATGTTTTTATGTTGGCCTAATTACAGGAGTGCAGCATCTTGAGTAAGTTGTTCATTTCCTGAAGATACATATTTCTTGAAGGACCACAGCCATTTGCTTTGATGAATAAATTGAATGTGATGTTGCTGCATCAAAAACTAAGCCAGTCAAAGATAGAAAACCACTGGAAGCTGTATCATGTTGTTTCTGTATGTAATTACCGTTTTCATGTTTAGAGTGGGGGTGCGCTGACTCGTCCTCGCTTGTCGTCTGTCCATTTCTTTACATTTTAAAATAAGCCTAGTCTAGTACGAAGAGGACTGTTGTGCCCTTGAATGTGAACACCAGTAATTATTTCTGATTCTTCCTTGCATTTCCTTTCTCCCTCTGCCAGATCTCTCTATTGAAACAGTCCCTGGAGCTGCAGTTGTCTCAGTCCCAGTCGGCTCTGCAGCAGCTGCAGTCTCAGTTCAACCAGGAGAGGGAGCTGCTGAGCCAACAGCTGAAAGGTAGGCTGGCATACACTTCTGTCGTCCAAAGAGGCCTGCAGCTATGGGTCAGCACTGGAGCATCGATAGCTATAACCAGTCTAACCTGTTAATTTACTTCTATTGCGAACCAAGCACTTCTACTGCTTCACATTATGTTATTTATTTATTTATTATTTGAGAGGCACATTGCAAGTTACTTAACATTGCTAACAGCATTTTAAACGAACCAGATATTAGCAAGAGGCTAATTTCCATCTGCTGTCCCTGGTAGATGGTCCTAACATGCATGTTTTGTTACTATCAGCATTCATTTAATTGGCTTTTATTTTTAAAGGACTAAATTCAGCGTATTTGCTCAGAAGAGTACAGATACTGTGTCTGTAAAATAAGACATGATTATTTTTGGTTAGAGTCATTTGCGTCAGAGGAATGGTTTAAACAGAAGCAGCCACAGTGAGCTGTTGATGAAGAGTTGCGCCAATATGCCCTTTCTGAAATTTTTGGCAAACCAGCACATCTCCTAGATAACAACAAAGGAATCAGCTGAATTAAGCAGGTTTACGGTTGCATTAAAAAAACATAAAAATCTCTAATAACAACTTGGTAGCAAACAAGGAAATGCTGTCAGACCTCTAACAAGGAGGCAGTTAAACGTCACAGTTAAACGTTTGATATTGTTATCTGTTTTGTTAAGTTATCCCAAATGTTTCCAACAACATTTCAACATATTAATCCTTGATTTTATTCTAGTTAACGGTGTATTTTGTTTGGTGCCTGTTGCTAACTTTTGGGCGTAACACCAGACTTGCCACGTTTTGGCAAAATTTGCCATTTTAAATCCAAAATAGGTCACCCACGTGATTTGTGCAGATCTGATGAGAAAAAGTTCTTTTGTAAATGTTAAAATTGAACAACTTTAAAGTGTTCCTTGTACAGTTCACGTTATTAGTTCATTCACAGTCATATCCAAGCAAAATTGGTGTCATTAATGACTTGAATCAAATCAGAAGTAGAATCAAATGGTGACCTTGTAAATCCAATCAAAACAGTTTTGGAAATCAGGAGAGAGACCCAACTATCTACCAACTACCCAACTATCTGGAAAACTGTTTTGCAATACACACACAGCATGTGATCAGATCATAGTTTGTTATAGCATTTTGGGAGAACTTTAAATAACTGTGATTCAACTAAACAAATGTTTTGTGTCTTTCCAGGACTGGGGATATTGAATAGTTTTCTACTGTGCCACATAGGAATCAAAAACGTAAACATTCCAACAGTCAAATAAAAGACTCAGCCAAGTACTGCATATCTTGTCACATTCTGTTCAGCAATGTTCCTAATGCCACTGTGGGGTTGGAACAGACTGTCATGTCATCTGTCTTGTTAAACAGAATGTAAACACATCTGCTTTGGTAGATGCCGCAAGGTGTCGATCAGTCTCCATGTTTATATCCCTGTTTGTGTGTTTGCAGAGATGCAGAGAGAACATCAGAGAAGGGAGCATCGATTACAGGAGGCTCACTGCTGTGCCCTGAGCACCATGGAGGAAGCCAGACAGCACCAGATAAGGGTAGGATTTACACACACAAACACACACGAAGCATGTACGCATGAAGGTGAGCATCTTTACACTTGTGATTTGTATTTGTCATATTTACTGGCATCCTAGCTGTGTTTCTGCTTCACAGTTTGGAGTGTGTTTTCTTCTAAATATTTAATTTATTTCTCCACTTGGAAAAATGTTGCACAAGATTGTAACATTTAGATCATCACTAAGGACCCATGTCCACCTCGTGTTTTTTTTTTTTCGGGCAGAAAGCTGGCGGTGCACTCTGGAGTACTGGGATAAAGCGCTGTGAAAAATCATTGTGTACTGAGAGAATAAAAATGCTGTACGTGCGTCTTGTCTCCATGACAACAATATCTAGCTTTATAAAAGACACTGCTCTATTGCTTTTACTATGTATGTTCTATTTGAAATGTTTGTTTGTTTGTTTGTTTTTACTATGAGCATCAAACGGTGGATGCTTTCCATCATACTTGGCATGGATGATGAGCCTAAAAATATTAATGGCCCCGCTATCACAGCCTCAGTGATGAGGATGTAGGTGCATGGCACGATCCATCAGGGACAAAAATACAGTGAATGTCAATGCCTTATCCAGGATGTATAATTGGCTGGTTAAAAAAACGCCAAAAAAATCGGCCAAATCTGTGAAATGAACCACGCACTCGCTTTCGATCACGCTATGAAAACTCACTAAATAATAATTCTGTTATCACGAGAAAACGAGCCGTTATCCTGTGATAACGAAATGATTTTTGCGTGATCTTGAGATAACAGAATGAAAAAAAAATTAGCGACCATGGCCGCTCTCGGCTTCCGTAGTGTTCCACTGTGGTGTGGCAAGCACCGATTGCATGACACCGGCCACATCATCATTTTATCTTTTTAAAAATCAATACTGTCGGACAGATGAATGCTACAAATATATCCTGCTGCAGGTCTCCCTTGCCTGATACATGCAGCAGCAGTTTTAATTTTAAAAGTATCAACTTTTTATCCGAAAAACATCAACATGATTGTTGTTTGGCCTGATAAATATCACTATCTTGTACATTATTTACATTTTGAGGTAGATTCCGTCAGCTCTGCTCTTTGCCTAGCAGGTGGCAATACGACCTCTCACAGCTGGTTGCAGTCAGACTTCTGGTTCAATTTTTGCACACAAACAAAACAAGTTAACCAGCAGTGTCCCTGTCGAACAACTGACTGAACTTCAGGACTATTAAAGAATAGTGGACAATTCCTCAAATGGAGACAGCAAAAAGTTTGTCTCTTCGTCTGTCCAGAAATGCATTGTTTGCTGTAGTCTCACCCGCCTTGATGACATCCCCTTTGACCGTTCGACTTCTGGATTAAACACTGTAGCAGGACCATTTGAATCTACCAATCTACACAAGTTACATTATTTCTAAAATCCATCTGTAGTCTTCAGTAGATCTTTTTATGGCAGCCATTTCCTTCAATCAATTACAATATGCAGATTTCAGGTCGGACTGTGAATAGGCGTGGCTGGCGGGGCAGGTGTGGTATTGAACATGTCTGGGTCGGGATGGGGTGGGTCATGAAATTCAGAACCGTGCAAGACTCTGATTAGCAGTAACTTAACTGTGCTCTAGACAGTGAGGGTTTTTTCACATAGAAAGCCAGTGTATCAGGAGTACCGGTGGTGTCAAGAGGGAAAGTATTGGTGCTGCACTTCCTAGATTTCCCTTGACTAGCTAGGACTGCAAAGGGACGGACTCTGATCTTGCCTATGGTCTACCAGACAGGTAAGAAAACCCTCTACTGCTCTCTACTGCTGTGCTGAACGTCCCACTCTCGAAACATGAAAGACGGAATGAGACCCGTCTTATTGATTTTCATCTGTGATTAGAACATGAACTACCATGATCCCATGCTTCTTCATGCCATTATCAAATTCTGTCATTTGTTAAAGGGGACATATTATGCCTCTTTGTCTCTTTCAACCTATAAATGATGTTACAATGTTGCATTGCCGTTATAAATAATGTCAAAGTTTAAAATCATGAGGTAAGGGCATGTAGCAGTAATTCCTGTGGACCGTTTCTAATGGCTCTGAACACTCCACTCTCATCAGTTTTTTAAATCTCAGACCACTACTGTGTCACAGTGTGCTGGGCTTATCTATAGGTTCAAGTGGAAGGTGTGTGTTTGAATTGACCAATCAGAGCAGAGTAGGTCTTTAGAGGTGGGGCAGGAGCTAAAACAGAGCATCTCAGCCAGAGGCAAAAATCCTGGAAAAAACAGGGCTGCTGTAGCTGGCTGTGTGAGAAAACAGATGAGTTTTTGAGCATCAAAGCATGTAAAGCTGTTCTAATAGTAACGGAGAATAAAATATGAACCCCAAAAAATGAGAACATGGCCTCTTTAATACTTTGATTGAAGGCCCGCTAGCTGTAAAAAATTACATATCGTATGTCCAGGTTTTGTTTTTTTTTTTACTCCACTGCATTCCAGAGAATGTATTTCACTCAAGTTATTATTCACTTGTCAGTCAAAGTTCACTTGCAATACATTATGGTAGATTCTAAAATATGCAGCTTTCCTATGGATTACACAACCCAGTAGAACTCACCAGCATTAAAATGTTGCTTTAACATCAGTGTATCAACAAAAACAATCCAATATATTAGAATATTTCCAAAATTATAATACAACACTCTTAAAAGAAACATTCTACATTTTAGGTACTTAGTACTTGTACTAAAGTCAAAAGCTGGATCCAGGACCTGTAACTAAGATATTTTGCACTGCAAATCCTTACATGCAGAATATCAGTACTTCTTTCACTATTGTCTTTTTTTCAGTATCTTCAAAACAGTCATTGTTTTGTCAAAATACACTTATGTATTTTTTGTTGGGGCTTCTAGGAGGACAATAGTCAATTAAGAAGCAGAAAATCTACTTTTATAAAAAAGAAATAAGTGGCTAAGTAGATACAGCAGAAAAGTAAAATGA
>JAQLOL010000017.1:15294191-15318395 GCA_029783665.1 Naso thynnoides
TGAATAAAACAAAGTTTCAGACTAACAGTTAGTCCGAAATGTTGTCATATTTCATTGATATTTGTTTTATTAAAACATTGTTCAGTCTAACAGACCTTCATCAGATGCTCTGAACTCACAGTTTAAATGGGGAGGCTTGGGGTGAGGGTGTCCTGTCTGTGCCAGCACCTGACTCGTTTTCATCACGGTTTAAAAATTTTTGTGGGTAAAAAAAATGATTATCTCGTGTTTTTTTCCCATGGGTCCATTTTAGGCCTTTTATTGTTTAATTGAATTGATTTGGAGCAGTTGCTTCTGAACCATGTTGTTAAAAAACATGATGCCTCTTACCATATCTATGCTACAGTATGTGATTTTATACATTTCTCCATCTCCGATGATTTGAGCCTTATTGACACACAATATGTATCAAGGTTATTGATCTCTGGATGTCTTGTAAGGTCTTACAGTAAAACAGGGAAACAACAGTAATTCTGGTCATCAAGGCTGAAGCAAACAGACTGGAAATCGCTTTGAAAAAGTCACAACAGTCTCTGAAAAGTGTCACACAGGTCAGAAACTTTGACGTCACTGTTAAAGCTGACTTACCTACAAAATTAGCACTGAATGTTTCTGAGAAAGGAGCTTTTAATCCTAGGAAGATGCCTGGAGGATACTTTCATTCCGGTCACTTACAATGCTTGACCTTAACTGCTTCATCAACGTGGCTGCCAGAGTTTTAACTAGAAAAGGGAAATACAGCCAACACACTGTACTGAGGTCTTAGACTGGCTTGATTTTAAAATTCTCTCTGATATGCTATGAATCAGTTAGACCCCTCAGGTCCTCTGACTGGAACAGGCTCTCTGCTTATCGCCATGAAAACTTTTGAAACTGCCTTTAGCTTTTATGCCTTAAGTCGCTGGAACATCCCACCAAATCATGTTAGGTGTGCTCTGATAGGATTGTCTTTAGAACTAACCTGAAAACATTAGTATGTAGCTGCACCTTTTGTATTCTGGTTTGCTTGTTGTAATTATTATAAATTATTTTTTTATTTAATCTCACCTCTTCTGTTGATTTCGACTCGTGCCATATTATGTTCGTTGCTTAACTGCTGGTCTTAATATTTTATTAAATCTTGTATATTTATATATTTTATTATTTTGTTTACTTTTTTGTACATTGCACTGGTGGTACAGTGGTTGACAGTTTTATAGCACAGGCCAAAAACATTGTAGCACTAATAGACATCTCTAAAATCTCTGAAAACAACCACAAGAATTGCAGTTCACAACACTAACATGAATGTGACTGGCCAAGGATGTGAATGTTGCATACAGGGCACACAAAATCCACATCTTACCAATAAATGTTTTCAGACAATGTTTTTTCTTTATTTGCTCATAATGCCATCAATATGTCATACCAATAAAAAGTGCAAATCTAAATTAAGTTCGTGGTTTACTCCTTTTTCTTTCCTATTTAACTTCATCTTATAGATGATATGATTTGATGACAGACTATGAGGTTACTGAAAATTTGAACTGGAGCCACTACACGCTTAAAGGAGTCATATTTTACGAGCCTTCCTTTGCTTCACTATGAAGCGTACCGACTTTGTCCTCAACTCTTGTTAGTGTCGGTCAACCCATCTCCACTTCTTCGCGCTTACATCCAGGCAACTACATTTGCGTTTTAAAAAGATCTACGTCAACCCCGGAGCCAGAAAGAGCCACATGTGTGCACAAAGCTGTGTGTGTGAAGCCTGAATAAGTCGTACCATTGGTAGGAACAAGAAAGCGGAACGGAATCATTGCTCAGGACAGAGAAACACATAATTGACACTTATGCTTTGCTAAAAAATTTATTTAATTCCAGAAATAACATATTTTGTGACTTTCTTTTTGGGAGAGGTGGCCACTCCTCCAAATGAAAGGTAGAGGAAGCAACAGCAACTGGCTCTCTTGACTCACTGAGGTTAAGGGGATTGTTTGCTAAGAATTGTGGGATTTTGAAAGGAAAGACTACAGCTGCCAAGTAAAATGGGGTGACGCATCCAAAAAAAAAACCCAAAATTTTTCCTCTCACACACAGGCTGTCTCATGGGTGCTATGAAAATGAATTCATTCATCGCACAGCGTGTCGCACTGTACAGCCCTGTTTTTAATCTATTATTAATGTGTTAGTTTTAGTTGTGGTTCCTTATGTCTAACGTTATATTTTTGCACTACCCACAGTATTTGTGGTTGTCTCCTCTGTGGTAGCTCACGCTCTGTGTAACACATTGTGCTTTCACCTGGAATGATGTGTTCTACAAATACAAGTAAAGCAAAAAATAAAAACTTAAGTTAAAACTTAATAGGACAGAAGAATTTCTACGGAAAACAGATAACAGAATTATACTTTTAGCTTCTGAAATCCATTTTTCTGAACAGACTGTATGAATCTGCACTGAATGTGGGACCTTTTAGATGTTTAGACGAATAAATAAATAACCAGTGAAGTAATGCTGCGGTGCACAAACTCACAACCTATCCACTATTAATGAGGATGTGAATTTTTTTGACCCAGCCCGCCCAATCTGCCAATGTAAGTGCAGACAGTCCAGACATTGCACCTGTACATCTCTGAATATTTGCTTTTCAGTACAAAATTATGCTGCTGTTGCTGTACCTTCTTTCTTACGTTGAGCAGTCTTTGATCAGCATAAGTCCTTAAAATAGTGTTTCTGATGACAGAAAAGATTCTCAGTATGAGGACTGTAAAATGGAGGAAATTTTTGCTGTTTTCAAGTAGTCCATCCATAAGTCCATCGTTATGTCCTTGTCCTCTCTCCATCACTTCCTCATGAACACATTATCTCCAGAATGCCTTCAGGGAATTTCTTCTAAATAAGAACAAAAGTCCACAATGACGCAAAGATGAAGTGAAAAGATTCACAAGCCCCAAACAGTTCAAAGTTATTTATCAAAACATCCTTGGACTCTGGACCTTAACTACTCACAACTGTGTCACAACATGGAAAAACATATGTTTAATGTCCATTCTGTCTTCTGCTATGCCCCTCTCTCTCTCCTCCCTTTCTTTCCTGCCTTTTTTCCAGGCTCTGGAGGAGCGTCTGAAGCAGGAGCAGAGGGAGGAGGTTCATGCTCTGAAGGAAGCCCACAGGAGGACTTTAGACATCCTGAGACAGCAGTCAGACCAAGAGCTGCAGACACTGCGGTTTGAACTGGAGGACGAGGGGAAAGCAAAGCTTGGTAAAGCATAAAAAAATTAAAACTTGACTTGAGTCTGTTTTTAGCCTTTTTGAGTATTTTTCTATCCACAGTGACTCCCTCCTCCTCGTCTTCCTCCCTGCATTATGGTTTTAAACAACATCAATGACTTTTCTACCCCCGGTGACGGTCCTCCTTATCTCCTGATTATGAAATTAGTGGGGGGAAACACAGCCAGCCATTAACAAAGAAGTGATGCATACTTCTGCAAGACATTTCAATGCAAAAGATGAAAAGACCCTTTGAGAAACTCTGTGATATTGGGAATAAATCAGCAGATAGATGTTAGGAGGAAGAATAAGGTTTTAGGCTAATCACACTGGGCCTAAGAACGACAAAATTACAGAGATGGAAAGAACAAAGAAAATGCTATAGGAGAGTAAAAGAAATTGTCGGAGGAAACAAAGAATCATGTACATCATTTATCAAAACACTTATAAAAACAGTCATTTGGTTTTAATTCACCCATCATAATTTCCTCTCGCAGTGATGATGTTTCTACCTGTGGTGCTGAGATGATCCTTGACGTTTCTACCTCCTGTGTTTATGCTCACTCTCTATAACTCTGGTTTCTTTGTCTGGCAGCATCTCTTCGGGCAGAACTGAACCACCTCCATGCTACAGGCATCGAGCATCTAAAGCAGATCCACCTTAAAGAAAACACTGTCGTCAAACGGGAACTAGAGAATGCAATGGAGCACAGCCACAAGCAGGTAACTGTTAATAAAGATCTTTTTTCTTCCTCTTTTTGTGTTATTATTTTTCCTTTTTGGTCTTTTCTCATGTTCCTGTGTGACCTCATAACATCCTGCAACTTATTGTTTTGCCTCTTGTTTTTTTTCTGGTAGTGTTTACACTGTTTGTGTATTTTATCCAGGAACAAGAGCTCCTGGGTCGTCTCTCAGAGCTGCAAGGGGAAGTGTGTTCCCGTAGCAACCGCATCACTGATCTAGACCATGAGATCCACTCTCTGAACGAGACCATCGATACTCTGACCAGGGAACTTGAGCTGAAGGGCAAGGAGGTGCTGCGGGTGCGCAGTGAAGCTAACCAGCAGATAAGGTACATAAAACCTGAAATGGTTCAGTAGACAGTCGAAAACCAAACTTAGCTTCATATCAAGAGAATGCTCTTAAAGGAATAGTTTACCAAATCAAAATTCAGTCATAATCTATTCACCCTCATGCCAAGGGCGGCATGGTGGCATAGTGTTTAGCACTGTTGCTTAATAGCAAAAAGGTCCTGGGTTGATTCCTGGTTGGGGCAGGACCTTTCATTGTGGAGCTTGCATGTTCTCCCTGTGTCTGTGTGGGATTTCACCGGGTGCTCCAGTTTTCCCCACCATCAGAACATGTACAGTAGGTCTATCTCCAGTCTATACCTTTGACCAAGGTTCTGGCTTAGAATCTGGAGTTGGTCCCCGGGCGCTGTGCTGTGGCTGCCCACTGCTCCTCAGGGATGGATTAAATGCAGAGATCAAATTTCACTGTACATTGTGTATATGTGACCAATGAAGTATCTTTACTTTACTTTTTTACAATGGAAGGTCAGGTAATATTTTTTGTTGGCAAAACACTTCTTGAGTTTCACATGAAAGTTGGATTGCAGTAATCTCCCAAACAACTGAAGTGAAGGGTGGCTGAGTTCCAAACTTAAAAAAATCCTAATATACCATTAAACGCCTCCACACTGCTTCAAAGTAATCCAAGTGTCCTCAAGTCTCGACATGCCAAGTTGTTCAGAAAAACACCATGTGTTTAGCCTTACTGTTCACTGTAGCCCACAGCTCCTGAAATGGCATGAGGGTGAATCAGTAATGACTGAATTATTGTTTTTGGGTGAACTATCCCTTTAAGTAAATTCTTTCCAGAACATCCTTCCCCTTTATCCCTCTGTTTGAGCAGAATGAGCTCTGCAGTCACAAGTGTGACAGGGATTATTTTAAAACACTGCCGAAAGGATCACACACATCATTGAAGGTGAGTCCCTTCTGCTGGCTGTAATCCCATCATGCACCTGTTCTTCACCCAATATTGTAAGTGTGTTTGATTTGCGTCATTTTTCATGGGACTGTTGTTTTTTACTCTGTAACACATGCATTTCAGAATTACCAAGAACAGAACATCTGGGATGAAAAAACTTAAGTAAATGCTGATTTTAAAAAATACTCAAAAATAAAGTAAATGTACTTATGAACCTCTTTGTATATCGGACTTGAAACACACTCATGTTTCCAGCATGTTGATATTCTGGAAGAGGGTTGAACTAAACTGACGCAGCAGTAACAGACAAAGTTTAGATAAATAACTGTGGTGTATTGAAATAATTATCTGAACAGCTTCTGGTTACAAGAAGCATCTTGGGAGGGTTCATGCTTTGAAACTCGTCTAGGCCGTGACATGTTTCTGATATTTTGACAAGTTTCTTCTCACTTTCTGATAAACTTTGTGACTCTGAAGGCATTATACAGCTCAGACACAGTCGAACATCAGCTTATTACAGAAATGTCATTTTTTTGTGTATGTGTTGGCCAAAAAGTAACACAAAATTGAAGTTCAAAAATGCAACACTAGGTTTGAGATTATTTAGATACTGTAGTTTGTCCACCAGCAATTGCTGACAAGTGGAATTTTACTCTTTAAAATGTCCTCCTTTGTTTGTTGCTCGTATTATAGAGTCATCACTATGGTTATGCAAGCTTTCGCAGCTTGTGCTATTAACCCTGCCTGCGGTAATTTCGATGCTGCTCATCTGCAAGCAAAGATTAGCATTGTTTTATTAAAAGAAACTTGCTCCCATTGTGTTCCCATACGTGAATGTAGCACCCTCTTCATTACTTCCTCCCACATTCCCACTTAGATTGCAGACTCTTGCAGAAGACTCTGGCATTAACACAGTAGCCATGGATACCGTTTCTTTTCATCATTACAAGAGACCCCACATTTCCTCCTCCAGCTTTGCTCTTTGGGTCCCAGCTGAATTCAGTTTGGAGCGGCACATCTTGTCGTCCTCTATAATTTAGTGAATATGTGGTGTCAATCTCATGGTTGCCTACCAGGAAAGAAATGCATATAAGAGCAATATTCCTGATGAGGTGTATGTGCAAAAAAACACAACAGTAATGTGTGCAAAAAAGGATAAATGCATCTAAAACTCGTTAGCTTAGGTTATCTCTGCATGTGACCTATTGTGATGCGAATTTGTGGGTTTTGTCTGTCTTGACTGCAGGGCCCATGAACAAGACCTTTCAAAGAGACATGAAAGGGAGCTGGGAGAGATGAGTGCAGTCCATCACAGAGAAACACAGATCATGCTGGCTGACTTCAACAAGGCCCAGGAAGTCCTGAAAGACAAGATTTCTGCTCTGCAAATATTGTAAGTCACAGAAATGTTCAAGTCTCTAGTATTGCTTATTTGTTTGGCTGCTGTTTCAGCATATTTACAGTCTTATAGTTGCCTCTGTGTCCTTCGTAACTTTGTAATAATGCTGTCAACCAGCATGCCAGCCTTTCTTTACTTTACTTATATGTATCATGTCTGTGTGTGTGTGTGTGTGTGTGTGTGTGTGTGTGTGTGTGTGTGTGTGTGTTTCCAGGCTGGAGGGGACAGAGGAGAAGTTAAGAAACAGAGAAAGCCGACCAGAAGACCTTCATATCATAGCAGAGCTCAGAGAAATGGTCACTGAAAGAGAAGCGCTGGTCAAAAAGCTGGTGGTGAGTAAACTTGGTGACATCTTGAAGAACAGCCTAAATTTCTTAGTTTTTAGTTCGCTTAATTTTGTACTGTTGTTGGCAGATGTGATCCTCTGGAAATGAGACTAGAATTCCAGTAAATGTGCTCTGCAGTGTCGTTGTACTCAAAGCTGGTTTTCCAGAGAAAGACTTATCTCTCATTTTTTCTTTTGGTATTCTAAAAGAAAGGGAGACACAATAAAAGGATTAACTAAGCCAAGTGCATTTCATACCCATTTACACATGGAATTAAAATGTGATCTATACATAAATACATTTTCCATATAATAAAAGCTTTGATCTTGTCTTTGCCTTTACACCTGATAATTTTTATTCATCGTCATTGTCCTCATTGAGATTTAATCGCCGGAGTAAAATTTGTGTATGAGTAATTTAGATGTTGACAATTTTTGTCTTGAAAATGTGGCAAATATAACGAATGAGGTTTATTTATCTTTATCTTCCTGGTTTGTTGCATTATGGGTGTGTAGACTTCTCTTTAACTACATACATTTTATGTCTTGTTAACAGCAGATCAGCTGCACAGGTCAGTGCAGTGCAGTCTGTATCAGTCCTGCAATATGTGATAAAGACAGTGATATGCGCTTAAAAGTGCACATGCGTTAGTTTAAATTAAAAACCCTGTCCCAGTGTCATCAAACACGTGGGTGACTCTATTGTAAAGTATGACTTCAACATGTTGCCTCTGTAGGACGACAAGAAGTTCTACCAGTTGGAGTTGGTCAACAGAGAGACGGGATTCAGTAAGGTCTTCAATTCCAGTGCCAACGTTGGTGTGATCAACCCTCTTATCAAAGTAAGTGATCTCGTACCCAGAGGCCCTTGTGTGAGTGGCATGGTGAGGATCATGTGGGTGGTTTTTACACAACACCACTCTGGTGAAATATAAATTATCCATACAGTGCAGGAGAGGACTGTGTTTTGAATGTCATGAATAATATAGTGCAGTGTTTGACAATTAATTCATTCAATTGTTCTTCCCTTAACACCAAACTTGTAGTTTATGATGCATGCATGATTATTGCATCAGCTGGATGCTGCATACCAAAGGTGAATTTAGACCAGGTTGTTGTCAACTTGATTAACATTATCGTACTTCTGCCAGTTTTTCCTCCTCTGCTCTGTTCTGTGTGGACTGTGCTGTGGAGGGGAGACAGAGGAGAGAAAGTAGCGCGACTGTAAATGACTTCAAACACAGTAACGACTCTCAGATGCAGTTAAACAAGTGCACTATATTTAAATATAACAATTTCATTTCTTTAAGGGGGCTTCCCCCAAAGGCAGTGGTGGGTAACGCTACCCGCCCAGTCCATCTATGTTCCGTGATGTAAATAATCATTCAGGAAACTTTATTATTGACTGTTTCCTCTCTGAGCTAGATCCTTACATTGAACTGTTAGAAATTAACAAGCTGATGCATTTATTGTTTTAGATGGCTCTTTAAAATTCATAAACAAACAGTTTTAGGGCTATATATCAATAGATGGATATACAGAAAAGCCAGGTTCAGGTAAGAGAGTGAGGTCAGAATCATGTTATCTGACTGGATTGTTTGCTGCAACTCAATAATTCAATTAAGAAATATTCTATAAATTTATAAGGATCCTCCACCATCTTTCAGTCAAAGTGTCAGGTGAAATCTCTCTAATGGCGCGTGGAATTAGTACTCCCTACGTGCCAAATAGGAGTAGATTTGGCAAGCTGAACTCAGAGCGAGTGACGGAGAGAGAGAGTGCTGGTGAGAAGATGGAGTGGTGGAAAGTTTTAATAACAGATATGATATTTTTGATGGTTTCACAGCAGATTAAAATCCTGCACTTACATAGTGTGGAAACAGACACCCTCAGTTTTTCAGTGTAATTATCTTCCTTTGCATTTCTCGTTCTAACTAGTGGGTGGGCATCAGGGCTCTGCTGAGTCGAGCATATTTTTTAATCAGCATTACGCACGTCTGTTGACACCACTTTTTGTTCAGAATGTTTTAATAAAGAATAATATAGGCTAAATCAATGTGGCTTGATAATGTCATTCTTTATCTAAGCTGCCTAACATTTTTTTAATCTCATAAATATTTGACCATAATTTCTGCAATTTATCTGGGAAATTTAAACCTTCCAGGACACTTTGACCACCAAATTTTTTAGCGTAAGCCCTGAAAAACACACATCCTCTAGTTGCATCAGTGCAGCTAACTGTTTGCAAATAGCACAGTTTTATATCTTTGTATACAGTAGCCAAATAAAGTTATCGATAATCAAGGTGGAAAGTAACTCTCATAATGATTTCATATTTGTCTGTAATGTATTGAAATTTTATTGACCACAAAGCCGCAACACATGCAGCGACAGGACAAGAAAACATTACCTTGAGTGCAGCCCATTGTTTGAGCACTGCAGGTATTCAAAGCACAAAATCATCCCATCTTCTGCAGCCCTGCTTCGTGTGTGAACATAATACACCATCTCACTTCAAGTTGTCATCAACTGATGGCTGTGTACAAAGCTGCTCATCATCTCTCTTGTATGCGCACAGCTGACAAAGCTTCTGTTTGATGCCTGGAGTCATTCAGGACAATAATGCTTGATTTCAGCATCATAACATCAGTTTGGTCCTCTTTCTCCTCATGTCGATGTTTCTCGCTGTGGGCTTTTCATATAGGATAGCATATGCATCATTTATTTTCCTCTCTTACACTTCCAAGCTGCTGTGTACAGAATCAGAACATTTCTCACTTAATCAACTCCTATTGGCAATATTAAAAAACTGTCTGTGGTAGACAGCAACAGCCCCCCACCCCACCCCCACAGAGTTGATGCAGAGAAGATGTAAGAAAACTTGATTAACACCACAATTGTGGAAATTGCCTTAAAAACAGCACGTAATTGTTAATGTTCTAGAAAGGTGATTGCACATTTTTATTTTATTTTATTTTTACCCATTTTTGAAAAAGCTAAATTTAAACTTGAACTGTTTTTTTGCACTCTTGCTGGAGGGGAGGCATGGGAATTTTTCGTCCTCCAAAACGGGGGTGTGAGAGAAAGTTTGAGAACCACTGCCCGAACACATTCACTTTTTAGGCTTACATTTTGAAGTTGTTTTTTTTTTTTTACAAGGTCCTTGGTTAACCTCATGTTGAAGCAGTATGCTCTGGACTGAAGCAATAAACTTGATACACAAAGAGTTTTCGTGATGGATCCTCTGTATTTAGCCTTTCCAAAAACACATTGTAAATTTATATCTGCATCTAAGATGGAATTTTTAGCATGCCTAGCTAATCTGCAGTAAGCAAGTGTCTGAGCCTTATCATGATGTAACTGTGTTCTATAATGGTTTTGCAAGTTGCCTTTAAAAAAAAAAAGTATCAGGACTAGCACATACACAGTGTTGTATTCCTGTCTGTGTAGAAACCGTGTCCTAAGTGCCACCATATCATTTTAGGCAAACATTAGTGTCTTAATTAGCTTTGCAACAGTTTACACTCCTGAATCCCCAGCCAGACTCATTATTTGAATTTATTATGTTGAACTAACAAACTGGTCAGTTCTCTTAAAATTCTCCTGTAAAAGTAAACATATTAACAATAAGCCAAAATCTAACTCTGGTCCAAATAAGATGAGATTCTAAAAAAGAAATTTATTCCAAACTAAGTAAAAGTCTGATCCAAGTCAGTCGGAGCCAGTGTTTTCATCCAAATCACAAAATTAACACTGATTAGCTAGCTCGCTATATTAGCTCGCTAGCCTTCATGTCTCCTGACTTGTTGGATCCTCATCACTTTTGCCTGCTGGGGTTTCTTTATATGTTTGACAAAAATGACTGACAGGATTTGTGGCAATGTTGTGTATTAGTTATTTTACTGCAGTCACAATAAAGAGGCAAATTTAAGTAACGGAATTACTTTCTTTGTTCACTCCTGTATTCTCAAAGGTCATTTGAAGAAGGTTGTTTTTGCATCATGGTCGCCTCTGACAGTCTTACAAAGGTCACAGCTACAAGTGATAACAGCTGATTTCCTCTCAAACACAGCTGATGTAGAGATGATTTGCAACCAATTAAAGTCATTCCTCTAACACAGCATCACCCTCCTCAACCCTGCCTTTCTATGTGTGTCTATAGTCAAAAACAGGCAGCCAATCAGATCACCGCTTCACCAGCTTTCCTAGCCAATCAGCTCTCCGATTCGTCAGCCCTCCCACCATGAATCAGGAAGAGGAGGGACGGGAGGTGGAGGAGGTAGGACCAGGAGGCCACTCTGTGCCTCCTCACTCCCCCCTCCACGGGTCCCTCCCCAGACTTAGGAAAGCCCTGCCACTGTTCAGCCCTCTTCCTCTTTCTCCTCTTCCTCAGCATCCTCCTCCTCCTCCTTCTCCTCATCCTCCACATCATCCCATGCCAAGCCTTGCTCTTCCTCATGTTCCTCATCCTCAGGAAGCCCTGGTGCAGCATCAGGGCCTACAAAGCTTTAGGAGGTGAGAACTATCCGCCACTACTACTGCTTACTGCCACCTGATGCCCTTGGTTCACTTTCACTTCCCCTAATTCAGAAAGTGAAGAACTCGCTTGCTGCCCACACTGTCTGTATCACTCACCTCACTTTTTATTTTCCCTTCCTGTACTCTCACCGCTTCCCTAAACCTGAGGAAGGGCTTTTTTCTTTTAAAGGGCAAATATTAGCTTGTCAAGAGGTTCATACTTTCTGCTTTTAATGAATAAAAGTCTAAATGAAAATCTATAAAACTGCCTGAAGTATAGCAGCCATTACTTGGGCGGTTACTCATTACATAGATATACACTAGTAGACAACAGTTACATAGATGTAATATTAATAGGATATAGTTGTACCTGTAAAGTTGTGTCATTTTAGGAAGGAAATGCATTCAAAGTCATCAACCACAGGCGTTGAAAGGGTAAGTAGAGGAAAAAAGACAGAGAAAAACTGGAGCACAGCTGGACAGAGGTGTGGCTCTGTTTAACGCATTCTCAATGAGATATTACGAAAGGGTAGCCGGTCACTCTTTTTAGATGTGAACTAAAGTCAGTTTTCATTCTTTAAAAACCAACAAATGTTTTTTACGTCTTTTTGTTTTGTTTGAATCTGACCTGGCGGTGTGTGAGAAAAAAAAAAAAAACTATATAACGCTATCGTGCTATAGTGGATTGAAAAGCTTTAGAGTTTAACTTATATCTCTGCTGATACGGAGTTTTCTTTGGCGAGTTCAGGGTCAGCAGAGACATGGAGTGAGGATGTGATCCCTTTTGGATCCATTTGCTTTTACATCTCATTTCCCCTTTTCCCATCATGCAACTATCATAAAATCTGCGTTCAAGTAAATTCTCACTGTCCTCCTTGTGTGCCTTGCTGATAAAGTGGAGCCAGTCCTGAAATTTTGCACTTACTTACCAGTCAGTCTCATTGGGACGTCAAACTTTCAGTGAAGCAAAGAAGAAAATACAGATTTTAAGGCACTGCAATTACTTAAAAATGACAGGGGCAAATGTAAAAAAAAAAAACAAAAACAAAAACACGTGAGATAAGGCTTTTTTTGCCTCCGTTCTCCCAGACAAAAGGAAGTGGACAAGCAGTATATGAGAAGATAAACAAGTGGTGCAAGCACTGATTAGAAAACAGTGGGGGGGCTGCTTTGAAAATCTGATTGTTCAGAAAAGCTGATGTCAAGGAAAGGAAACACTTTCGTTTGTCAAATTATGTATTTACATGACCTACTAATTTACCTGTAGGTGTGAATGGTTTTTCGGTCCCTGTCAAACCTGTGATGGACTTGTTCAGTGTATATCTCTCTCTGTGAATATAAGCTGGGTTAAAAAATTGATTGGATGGAGGTTTACTAGTTGCTGGTTATGGTTTGATCCCACACTCCTCCTGCGCATGTGTCAAAATGTCCTTTTATATGTGTGAAAATCCCTGTTAGTTCACTAAAGTCATGTATGGACTCAGATTTGTCACCAAGCTGCTTCCTGGGCCATGGACGAAACATCAGCCTTCACTTGTTTAACTTCTGTTGAAAGCACTGGATCTTCCTGGTTTCACTCTGGCACATCTGACTGTACATACAGTATCTGTGTCTGAGTTTGTAAGTTGAGCATCTCTGTCTTTGCCTTCTCATCAGTTAAACAGATCTGTTTTTATTCTCCCTCAGCCTTCCTGAGGCCAACGCAACAACGCCGTCCAACCCGAAGGGCGTGGAGGCAGGACAAAGCAAAGAATATGTTACAAAAGAAGAGGAGCAGTACTCTCAGTACTTCTCTTTCTGACCGGCAAAAAAACATAACATTTCTGTCAAATAAGAAAGTAATGGGACAGAGAGCTAAAGTTGGACAGCAATCAAACTGCAGGTTCTGGGCAACAGTAATATCAAACGTTCACTGCTAGTCACAGCATTCCCGTCAGTCATGTGCAGTACTGAGATTGTAGTCAGAATGCGTTCTTTAGGGCTTCCATACATGTTGAGCAAGATGAATTGAGTGATTTGTCTGTACATCATGAAAGTGTGCATGGTAGGAAGAAGTTCAGGTCACAAACATGCAGTATCTTCATTTGAATTTGTGCAAAACATGACATTTTTACGAGCTCTAATGCTGAACTGGACGACACAATTGGTTAGAGACAAATATAATCTGAAGTTTGATGGAATTTATTTTGCTTTGGATCAACTAAGAATCAAAAGTAGACGTCTAAATGTAGAACAGAGGAGAAGGTTTCAAGAGGTTCACTTGAAGCTATTTAAGAGACAAATGAAGAGCAAGCGAACCTATGTGCACTTTAAGCACCTGCTTGGATTTAGTTATTTTTACAGCGGAAATATATCCGTGTCAAAGACATAGCTGACATCTTTCAACTTGGTGTTATTTTTGTAGCTTCTTTCTATCTAGGGATAGTTCACCCAAAATTGAAAATGCAGTCATTACCTACTCACACTCATGCTGACTGAAAGTTTTAAAGTCCCACAAACACCACTAGAGTTTCACGGGAGAAAGGCATTGCACTAATCTCCCAAACAGTTGAAGCAAACAGTGACAGATTTTCAAACATTTCAAAGAAAATCAGTAATAGAACCATAAAACGCCTCCATACTTCTCATCTTAGGTAATCTGAGTGGCCTGAAGCTGTAGACATGCATGTGAACACAGCCACCCATCTTGGGAGCTACAGGCTGCAGTGAACAGTTGGTGTGTTTATATCCATAGTTAAGTCAAGCTACATTTAAATGGACTACCGTCCCAGTATACATGCGCTGAGGGAAAATCGATTGTCCAACTCCACTACAGTAGGCAGCGATAAGCCCTGTTCAGCTGGTTGCTATTTGACCCTCTTCTGGTTAGCCAAACAAGCTACAAAAAAGTTAGCAAGCAGCTAGCGAAATCGTGGTCATATGATGAAAACATGGACAACTTTACACTGTTGTACACTTCATATTTACCATTTACTTTTGGTACAAATTTGATGCACGCTTCCCCTCGTGCTCAAAGGAATTTTGTTTTGGTACAATCTTTCTTCCTCAAATTTATGCTGCCTGAGTTCAGGGTAAAAGATGCCGTGGGGACTATCAGTCACGTGCAGATTGCTCAGGCCATTCTAGGTCCGGTTAAAGCATTTACATGCAGGAGTAATTCCACTTCTAATCGAATTAATACTGTAAAACCATGTCAGTCCAATTATGTTATTGTGTTAACTGCTTTTCGGTCCTGTCAATGGGTCTATCATTTAGCACGTTTTTAGCCGGACTAACACAATAAATCAGTTTTCTCTTTTGTAAATGTACTGACTGAGGCTAAAAACATGACATTAGTAATGTTTTTCAAATGAAGGTGAGTAGATAATGACTTAATTTTAATCTTAAGGTGAGCTATCCCTTTCAGTGCTCTCACCAAGGCAAGTGCTACGTTATGGGAACCTAGTTACATTGCAACTTGACTTGAGACGTCAGCACGATCAGACAGAGGAAACAAACCCCAAGTAGAGAAAATAAAGACGAAGAAAACCCCAAGCGAGTTTCATTCATCTACTGGCTTGTGGTTTTTGATATACAGAAGGTCATAAAATTTCCAGTTGAAAGACAGCACAGTGGACAAAGTACTTTTAATGAGAAGATTAGCTTCTCTTACCTTAAGTTTTAACCAAAAACAAAGTGGTTTAGATAACCTGGCTAATTGTGCTTCCTCTGCAGCTACCCTGGTATATAATGTGACACTACTAATATACTTTAGTCAAAGAGGAAATGTTCCCAGCTCCATGTAAGTCCGTCTTTTTTGTACAGCAACGTGTCTTACAAGCTGTAATTTGACTGGAAGTGCTTTGAAAGTTCAGCCAGGACAAAGAGATTTTTGCCTTGATACTGGCCTTTAGTCTTTCATGCTGTGACCTCATCTGCAGTGTAAATACACATATTCACGCATCTATTCGAAGAAAAGGGAGAGTGCCAACTGTTGCTTCTGGTTGTTTTTTGACCTCTACAGTACAATCAACTACAATATACCACAGTGATGACACCAGCAAAAACAAACAACAACTTTAGCTTGCTGTCCCAGTGCTTTGACTGTGTACATACAGTATATGTATGTTTGAAGGTTATTTTCAAGTCTCTGAGCTTGCTGAGGGGCGCTTGATTTACTATTCCAGACACCTCAACAGTCCCAGGAGGGGAAACACCAAGAGAACCCGAATCAAGCACCCCTCATATTTTTATTATTCCAGTATTTATAATGTTACAAGCTACTGTTTTTCTACGGTCTGTTTGTGGTGCCAGCGGACCAGAGACATACAGAGAAAGAGTTCTGTCAGCGACATTTAGAAGTTGATTGACTCCTAGAAACTTTTTTAATGCCAAGGAGTGTACAAGCTAGGAGTTCTTGCCGGTGACTGAACTCTTTTGCTACATGTCTCTGCCTGTGGAGCAGGCCATAGAGCATGTGAAAACAGAAACACTATCATGATGCTGCTGTCACTCACTTGAAATCCTCATGTCCTCTGTTTTTTGTTTTTTGTTTTTTGTTTTGGTGTACTGTCTTTTTAAACTTGACTTGAAAGTTTACATAGTTGTTGTGCTGCAAAATTTTCATGACCTGGAGGTCTATGAAGTCCATTCAGCTACTTGTACAGTTTTCAAACTGCATGGTCTTCATCAGCCTAAAAGAGGTATTCAACTTCTCGAGAAGTGGATAGAGAGACATCAGGTTTGAAAGTTTACTTCCTCCTTTACCTACTCTGCCAGGGTCCATTCAAGAACTATTCAGTCACATTTCAGCTTCAATTGACGCTCGTCTTCCATAACAGAATCAACTGAGGCCTCACTGGTTCAGGAAGTGTTTGTGTTCTCAATTTCAACATGTGAATACTCAAACAACTACAAAATTTTAGTAAGCCCCTTGCAGATAAAGTCTCCAGAACATTCATACCTTTTAAAGGAACAGTACCACCTATCTAGAATTAATGTTTCTCAGCCTTTTTACTTGAAAGAACAAATGAAGATTGTTTTATTTTCATTTAACGCAATCAAAACAAAAATCTTGGATCAAAGATCAAAGATCAGGATCAACAGGTCAAGGTCATTTTCATGGTACATGTTAAGGCAGCAGTTGGTAACTTTGGCGTAAACAATAACTTTTTTGTGTTCTATTTGGAGAAAATGTTATAATACCCATAGACAAGCTATTGGTAAGTGATGTGGTCTGAGAGTATCACGATATCTCTGTGTTTTCCAGTGCCTCTGTATTCAGGATTGGTAAAAATCCTATTGCTCCCCTTATTTTTGCCCAGTCAGTGACGCTTTCCATAGTCTCTTTCCTGACTGGCTGGTCTACGCTGTGCTTCTTAGTGACAGGTGATGTTTGTACGAGCTGATTAGCTGTTTGTGCGTCTCATTCTGACTCGCCTCAGCTGAAAGCAAAGGGTCTGCGAGCAACATTGCCAGCGGGCTCAAGCTTGAGCTGAAACAGACCATTTCACTTTGCTGCAACTTTCCCTTCAACCGTTCCATCTGGGTTCAAACTGGACTTAAAAGAGAGCGACAACAAGCGAATTAAAACGCGAGCTGGAGCAAAAACAAGGAGGGGAAACTGCAGCTGAGTTGCTTTCCGATGAATCTCCTGCTACAACTAACATTACCTTGTTAGCAAAAGTTACCAACTGCAGTTTTCACTACAAAAGGGAGGTTAAATGATGCAGTGTCAAAGAAGAGGAAACAGTTTAACATTTTGGGGAATATTGAGAGTTCAGTAATCAGATAAATAACAGCTACATGTCTGTACAGCAGATATAATGCCAGGAGACACTTAGCTTAGGTTCAGTGTCGGCAGTTCACTAGTTAAATACAACAAAGTTTTGTAATTAAAATACAAAGTCATTTTAAAAAATAAATTTAACTGTAATCAGTTTCAGTTGCCAAAAAAACATGAAATTAAAAAGTTTGTAATTAAAATGTGGGGATTACAAATGGGCACCATTCAAATGTGAGTATGCAGCGTTAACTTACTGCTCATACTTAACCGCTCCAAAATGCATTTTATCTTGGGACGTGTGAAATCACACAATAGTAATTCATCTTAAAATTACGATTAGAAATTGTTACCTTGAAGACGTAATGTTGACATTTTTTATTAACATTTTTAAGGTAGTGGCAGCATAATGAATAGTTATGCGATTCCCATTGCCTGACTAGCTTGCGTATACTTTCCTCTCAGCAGTCTACCCTGCGTGGCATACTAATAGTTTGTTTAGTAGGCACTATGCAGTATGTACACATTGAGAATGTAGTAAGCAGTGCACTAGTATGCAGTTCAAACAAAGTCACTCATGTGCGGAACCTTGTTTTTAAAATGAGCAAAACTGTTTTGTTGAAGTAAAAAACAAAACACTTCCTGAAACCTGGTTGAGACAGGACCTCTAGCTGCACGTCTGTGTTTGTGATATATGGGGAGACTAAAAAATTTGGCTATTAAAAATAGTTAACAATGTCTTTAAAACAAATTAAAAGAAAAAAATTCATCCAAAGTTTTGGAAGAGTGCAGAATAAATGTCTGTCCTCTCATGACATGACTGCAGCATATGACAGTAAAGCTTTCGTTAAGCTGAATGTCAATAACACAAAAACTGTCAATTAAATTGTTTTAATTGTAAATACTGACAAACCCCAACAAAGACAATGGACCAACAAATAGAGACAACAGTATCCTGAACCACAGTTAGTTCACTTCTCCATGCACACTGTGATTATATTTATTCAAGCAACTATGTTAAATATTTAATGCAGATATCTGCATCAGACAAAGCGGAAGTCTTTAGTTTCTTAGTTTTTCTTAATAATACATTTTCTCACAATCGCATCCGATTTTACTGCCTCTCTATATTTCATGTCTGCTAATGATTTCACTGATATTAGGCAAAAATGAAAACCATAATGATGCTGTTTTTCCAAGGTAAAATTAAGTACTATGTGTTCTGCAGAACAGAACTGTGTTTTCCTGCCTTCTAGGCAGCCATTAATGTCTAGTTATTCCTCTATGGTGTGAAAATCCCCTTAGGGAGACTTTAAAGTTGGGGGAAGGTTAATATGGAATTTTTGTGAGTAATACATCTGCTGCTATTGTCAAAATTTATATTAAACCTAAATTTTAAAACCACAAAAGCAGACGGGATGTTCACTGTGATGGAATGTTAAACCCTGAGACTTTTGAAGTCTCTGTTAAATTTGCTTTAAAAAATGTCAAATTTATCCCCAACATCACTACAAGAATCATTTAGTGGCTCCCGAGCTTTCGATCATACCAGAGATCTTCAACAGCAGATGGAATTCGGCCAGTTGCCATGGAATCATAGATGTTATGTCCGCGTTTTTCGCAGCCCTTTGTAAACTTATCGTCCATGTTGAATTAAGAGCTGAGACCCAGAAGTTAATTGTTGATCTTAGGAACAGTAACAGAAAAGAATGTTCATTATAAATTAATAAACACTGGTGCAGTATGTACTTGTCTAAAACAGCAAAACTGAATAAGATTTATCTGTTTATTTTTGTTATGTTTTGCCTAATTGTCCCATTGATATATTTTTTCCTCTGTACTGTTCAGTAAGTAATTAATGTTTTTCCCAGACCTCATAGGTTGACTTGTTGCATTGTGACAAACCTGAACGGTTTGTTGTTGTAAGGGAGAGTAACACTCTCTTAAAGACTGTTAACTAGCAGAACGGCGGGCATTGCCATGACATGACCTCTGTCCATTAGTACCCCAAGATTAATTAGACTTTTAAAATGTTGTAACCTTTTTACAACCTTATGAATAGGTATATTTGGAAATATCAACTCTTTCTCAGCACCTGACAGAGGGAATTTCATTTTTATTTGTTTGTTTGTTTGTTTGACACAGGCATCAGCTGGCCGTCAGTGAACCACAAAAACTTCAGCTTATTAAAACATGAGTTGTCTGTTTAATTTTTTGGATGTGATGATAAACTGATCAGGACTCAGTTCATTTCACTTTTAACTCAGTTTTTCCAACACTGCAGTAAAAACTGAAAGAGATGACTAACAAATAATCTGAAAAAGTCCATACACAGCAGTTTGTAATTTGAACTGAGTTAAAAGTGATCTAATGTCACACTTGTGACATATCATTTAATGATGTCTGTCTTGTCATTTTTGAAGTAAACTATATAATAATTATAGCAACAACAATATTTATTTATATTTATATCATTTCTGTTCTATGTTATGAAACAGTAAAACTATGATTGTGAGATAAAGCCTTGTGTTGATTTGTAATCATTTTAGCGTGTGTGCATGTGACAAACTTTCCTGACCTCCTTTATGCCACTGTTATAAAAGCTCTAATAAGCAATACATTAACGATTAATCATTTTCTGGGGGTTTTAAGATGTTTTGGCGTCAGTTTGTAGTAGCTGTCATTTTGCCCACTTTTCCACAGTCTGTTAGACACTGATTTCTGCTACTTGGTACTTTACTGTCTTCACAACAGAGTGCGACTTTATTTGAACAATAGAATTATCTTTTAAAATGATTTGAAAATGAGGGCACAATTTTAACAGCTTGGAAAAGTAATTTGTCTCTGTTTATTGACTTCTGTGCAAAGTTTTTCTGAAATAATGTCCTGTGGGGTTTACCAAGGGGCATAACTTAGCTACTCTAGTAAGACTGCAACAAGGCAGCTTCTTAAAAGTGAGGCAAAAAATATTAAATGACACTTAAGATTCATTTACCCCGAAGAATGTTTATATCAGTATAGATAGTTCTCATTATGGTGATGTAGTGTAACCTGCTCATTTTTGCAACAAGTTTGGTTTTAATAAGCTATTTCATACAAAACAGAGAGTGCAATGTCATTATTTGCAGCTAATCCTAAGCAATTAAGGAAGGTGGCTGTGTGGGCAGGACTTTAAAAGCCCAAAGACGCACACACAAAGATAATTTCATTTTCATTTTTGTTTTCTCCTATGTGTATTCATAGGGGATAGGGCATAAGGCATGAAAGCATATCAAGAATCAAGACACTGTCCTTTATTCCCTGCAAATGAAGATAATGAAAAAGAAGTTCCTATGTCTCTAAAATGGTTTAATTATTCTGAATTATTTTGATATTTTGTGTTTTTTAGCAGTTCACAAAAATCCCTACTAGGCTGTTAGTAGTGTCTGAATATTGTCATTCCAAGTTAAAACAATAAAATGTAAAATAAATCCATATTGGCAACACAACAGTTAACAAATGCCTTGTATCAGCAGTGAAAAATGTCTGCACAGATCTATGGCTTATCCGGGGTCAGGTAGCGAAGGCACCATTTTCAGCAGGGGGCCTTAGACTTCTCATTCACTGGCCATTCCAGGCAACTCTGGCTGCAAGATCTCAAGGCGTTTCCAGGCCAGTGCAGCGATATAATCTCTCCACCTGGACCTTGGCCTGCCCCAGGGTCTCTTACCAGCTGGATGTGTCTGGAACTCCTCCATATGGAGGTGAGCAGGGGTCATCCTTTCCAGATGCCTGAACCACTTCAACTGACTCCTTTTAATGCAAAAGAACAGCGGCTCTACTCCGGTATTAAATTGATAGCTTTGCCTTTTAGCTCAGCTCTCTTTTTGTCAACGATATGGTTCAGTTTTTATAATGTTGGGGAGATTTCACATACATAAGTCCATTTTTCTATTGCTGTGGTATCCCTGCGAAATCAGTGTGCTGTTTTCTTCAGAAAGTTGACGTGGAGTTCAGAGGTCTGAAGAAAATATCATTAAGGAGAAGGCCTTGGCAGCTGAGACCTGCTCAAGACGGCTCGGGTTAATGAGAGCCTGCAGCAGGAACACTTCTGCAGGTGAAGGCTGAGTGGTCTTTGCTCCCCCACTCAGCTGAAGCAAACAGGATAAGGGGCAAAATGCTGGGAATCTGCTGAAGATGGAGAAGGGCTCCTAGCTATGCAAATGCTGAAACCACTCTTCCACTAAGATTACCGCTATGAAAACTAAGTTGCAACACTTTTTCTGGAGTAGTTTCTGCAGTTTTTGTTCATAGTATTGATCTCTGATGTTAACCCGTTGACTTTGGCAGGTTTACTGTCTCTCAGAGCAGGTGGAATACACAGGAAACTTGAAAAAAAAATCCTGTGTTATTTACCACTTAATATTTACTTAACTTTATGCTTGTGAATCGTGATCTTTGTTTTTGGTGTGTTTGTGCATCTGTTTTTTATCTCAAGATTTGTGATCAGTTTAAAAGGTACTGGGCATAGAGTGTGTGCTCATTTCGGAAGCTTCTGTAAAAGTAAAAATTAAAACGCTGATGCATAGCTAAATTTTATTTTCACATTTTGCATTTTAACTATACTAAAAGGAGCTTTCATGTCACTGGCATTAATAGGGAAAGTTAAAAGTATTTTTGTGAAAGATGAAGTGCTGAGAATGAGTTAAAGAGTCTTACAGTCTGTGGAAAAAAGGCTGCTGTGTTTTCTATTGATACGGCAGCAGATACAATGAATTATAATGCAATTTTAAATATTGGCCTTGCTAACAACATTCATCTTGTTGTTTACCTAATGTAATTATGAAGACATACCACCGAATGTTGATAACTTTAGCTTTACTATCACAGAGCAGCTGATATGTTGGCTGTAGGATTACCTTTAACGTTAATGGTTCTCAAAGTTATATTTGTGTCACCTTTGTCATTTTATTAATCTCACAAAGGTGTTTAAAACAGATTTTCATAAACAAAAATGTTTTTAAAAAATTCTGATTAGCTTCCAAAATAAATGCACATCCTAGCCAGATCATTTGTGACAGAAGGCATTAATACTTGCACCTTTTTTGTCCACAGAGGCCATCAGAATACACATAAAATGAATTCTTGAAAAATCTGCTTTAAAATAAGATCGCTCGCCTACCAACTGTACTATTTATGAGAACCCATGAAGGCAAGTTTACTCCAGTGCAGCATTAGCAAGGCCCATCTGAACACTTACAGACTTAGGTTCAGCTTTGCATCTGGTAATCAAAATGTACCTAAACAACTTTTGATTATATTTATGTCTCATTTTTGTTATGGACTTTTCCATAAGCGGTTGTTCATCAGTGGTTGTTTCATAATGAAGACAACAATGTCTCTTTCATCTTCAACTAACCTTAGACAAACAATCCTTCAAGGCTGGATTCGGTGATTTGACCCTTTACATCTCAGTCAATATTTATCTTCCAAAGACTTGAAATTGGGATGTGTAAAATATAGAACAAATTTTCCACACCTTTATCAGCAGAAGCCACTTTTATTCTGTTGACATGCAATTTCTTTGGTGTTCCATAGTTTAAAGGTAAGGTGACACAATCTTCCAAATATGCATAAAGAACAATTCCTATTTTTTCTCTAATATTTCTTAACCTAATTGGTGAAATGAACTGGTAATTTATTTATTTATTTATTTTCTTACATTCCCAGTCATTCAAATATAGTGAAGACACAATATATTTAAATGCAGCAGGTAAGTTGTTAAAATTGTCTTCTCAAATACAATGATTGTAACTAATTGGCATTGGTTTACTTAAGGAAACAGAAACTTAAATGGCATAAACAGAAAACATCATTAAGTGATATCACACCATGCAAAGTGTAGTTTTCTTAACTATTGATAAAATGCACGCTCTGACTGTACATGTCAGGCCTATGTGGTACCAGAGGTTGTGTGTGGTGTGCATGTGTTTAAAAGTCCCTGCACTCAACATTCATAAATAGATACACATCACCTCTGAAGCCCAAGCAAAATACTCCACACGTAACATTGTGGGTTACGCTGCTGAAATGTTCATGTAGGCTGTCAAAAATACCTGCCGGTAAGTTACAATATCTAGACTTCACATCCTTTACAGGCCCACAGTGCTTGAAATGTTTCTGTAGTATTTATACATATTGAGAAAAATAACTCAAACAACTTGAACTGTAACGTCAGACCTGTGACAGTGAGTGTGAATAAGCTGACTGGCCCAACTTACTTGACAAGACGTGTAATTAGTTAAAAAAAAAATCAACAGATGACTTTTCCCATGCCCTAAAGTAGTATTTAAAAGGGATGCATTAATGGTTGTTTATGTTATTTCTTCATTAAGAGTCACTTACATAGTGAATCTGCAATAACACTGTATAAGGCTGCCAGGTTTTGAAGGGAAGTGTTCGCGACTGCAGATAGATGGCGCTGTTTCACCACAGCATGTTAAGGTGACCATTCCTGCCTTCAGCAAGCAACATGGCTGAGAGATGATCAATCCGGAAGTTCCCTCCGCTGCAGTTCCTCTGACAGCCACTAGATGACGGTCTTAAACAATGAAAATCCAAAATTATGTACACTGAAAAAAATGACTTTATTTGGTAGTTTTCTTTTTTTCTTTTGTATTTTTCTTATGTTCACCTCGACGCATTGTTATATAAAAAGAGTAGGGTTGACATTTTTGGATTTCAGTTTAAAAAATTACTTTTATGGTGTGTCAATGTTTCAGTTCTTTAAAAAGATTGCATGTTTTCCGAACTCTGAATTTCCAAATATTTTTTCAATTTTTTTTAAATTTCCTCAATTTATTTTTACATAGAAACACATGACTCTTTCAGATAGTGTAAAATTTAAAGGTGTACGTCAAGGCCATTATTTATGAAGATTTCCACTTTGTTTCTGTGAAATGTTTTTTTTTTTTTTATTTTGG
>JAQLOL010000017.1:15318495-15334438 GCA_029783665.1 Naso thynnoides
TGTGAAATGTTTTTTTTTTTTTTATTTTGGCAAGGCAGATGGATGTTAATACTACAATACCTATGAGCCTCATTGCTGTACTTTTTAAACAAAACAGAAGGCCATCCTTTTCGAGTTCCTCCGAAATTATCCCAGAACTTTTAAATTTATGTAGTTTATTTAAGCTGCTAATTGCATTGCTAGTTTTCAGCACAGCTTCCTGGCAGCAGTGCATGTCTTAGAATTTTAATTTCAGTAAAGTTTGTTTGTATTACTGAAAGTTGTAGTCTTAGTTAACATGTCACCTTATGTGCACGTGCTTGTGCCTTCGACCTTTCATCATAGAGAGATATTTTCTGATACAGTTGATCATCTAATTTACTATGGGGGGCACTTGACATTTTGCAACTCTATTCTACAAAGACAGAGAAGGTCTGATTTGGAGAATGTTTATTTATTTGGTGCCTCAGCCTATCATACTCAGCCATAGTGTTTGCTGCTTTACTGGCAAATTTGTTTTTTTTTAGGCTTCAGTAAATGCAGACGTAGCAGCACTGCAGTTACTAAATACAGACACCTGATGTCACAGATTCACAGACTGTTCATCTTGTTTTTCTACTGTCTGTGGCCTGTGGCAGCAGCAGGTGAACAAGGAAGTGTAAATGCAAATGGTAAAAACAATATGCAGGCATGTTTACTGGGGGAGTTCAGACCAAATCAGTCATTACGATAATCACTGCAGGTTTGGGCGACGGTG
The DNA here is from genome assembly GCA_029783665.1 of Naso thynnoides. Taxonomy (NCBI): domain Eukaryota; kingdom Metazoa; phylum Chordata; class Actinopteri; order Acanthuriformes; family Acanthuridae; genus Naso; species Naso thynnoides. The sequence goes on from JAQLOL010000017.1 coordinate 15,319,232, forward strand.
TAATTTCTTTGTATTACCTTATAGTGGTGTTTTGTAGAGTGACCTCAGGTTGTCTGTCTCCCAAAGTTGATTCTGCATCAGTTAAGCATTGTTGGGCCTCTGTGCAGCTTAAATAGACTACCTACGTTAAAATGAATGGGAGAAATTGTTTTTTAGTCACCACATAAAAAGTGTTCTGAATAGGGCCTGAATGTGCAGCAGGCAGATATAAATACATACAGATTACCAGTGAAGTTTAAACTGTCAAAACTGGGTCACTTTTGATCATTCCCTCGAAAAAGAGGGACAGGGAGGCTGATCCCTGATCAGCTCTGATTGAAACAATCTTAGAGAGATTGGCATTTATTGTTTTCACATTCACTTTACCTGTCAAACAGGGTCAGGCTGATATATGGGGATAAAATTATAGCTGTATCTAAAATCAGATCTGTGTGTAGCAGTAATGCCCATATCTTAGCCAAACCCCTCTCCACAGTGCAGCCTTGCCAGCTCTCTCTGTGTTCAGCTCTGCTGCTTTCAGCTGCTCAGCAGGACAATGATATAGATGAGAAGCAGACAGATGAGGATGAGGGTGAAGTTGACGAACAGCTCCTGCAGATTCCTCTTGGCTTGTGGATTCACCTCGATCTGAGACGCTCGGCGGATGGCCGACTTGGTCATGTGCTGGACGCGCTCCATGGAGACAGCGGACTGGTCAGATCTTGATCGGCTGGTTTCTTAGACGAGGGAGAGCTGAATCCGACTGCTAAGCCTGTCAGGTGGAGCCCGCCTGAGCTGGTCAGGCTGGTTTAAGCAGGTGAATTCAGGGGATTAAACTGCTGCTGGTGGTGTGGAAATGAGCTCAGGTCAGGTGTTTGAGTTCAGTTCTGGTTACACAATAAAACCAGAAATCTCTTCTCTTCTCCTGTCTTCTCTAAGCTGGTAAGAAAGAGAGACGAAAAAAGACAGGCACTGAGAAAAGGTTGTTAAGAAGTTTTAGTTCAGTCCCCATACTTAAACATGAATACATTTGCAGCATTTAGCCCCCTCCTTTGTGTGATGTCTCCTTGCAGAGATCTAGCATGACCTTCCTGTATCGTAGCACATGGTGTGATGATAAGAGAGCAGCTCAGAGGCGCCAGCTGAGGCCCTCTGATGCATTAGCCAGATTCTAGAGTGGCAACCACAGGACAGTGTGATGTGCATATACAAATGAAAAGACAAAGCCTGCGCCAAGTTGCTATTTTCGGGGACTGGCATGAGCTCGGCTGCGGTGAGCTGGGTGGAGCGGCCCAACAAAGGGTGTGTTGGTAAAGATGCGCTGGTGCTTTACAATTTTGGTGTCATTTTTGAGGAGAATTTGCATTTGTACCTCCACCAGACCAAACCAGGTGCAGCGCAGGTGGTGGAGTGCTGTTGTCATGCCTTTAGTGAGCAAGAGTGCACATGAACAGATCTATCCAAAATCCCACAAGCACTGTTGATCCTCCGCATTTCACCCCACCTACATAAATAATAAAAACATTAATTTTGAATGCAACCTTTTATTTCAATTAATAGCATAAAATATTATGCTGACTCTTGTCTATTGAACTGGATGTGAATCAGGCAGTTGACGCATGTCATGATGCAACCGCCACAGTTTTAAGGCTTAGTAAGTAATTATGTCAGTCAAGTATGTCAGTTTCCTTCTGCGTAAGGTTTGGCAAGCAAAACCTGTTTACTCCTTCTTCAGCTGAAATTGACAATATGGTGTGTCACAGCGATTTTAAAGGGAACGAGAGGAGCTGATCTGACTGGCCGTAATTGAAATCAGCTTTGATTCAATGATATTAAGTAGTAGGGCAGTACAATACTCAACGTTCTATTTAAATGGCCTAAAATAATTAATAACTAACTAACTGACTATCTAAATAAATGAATGTATACCATAATCACCTAGACTGCTTAGGAACACACATACTCCTCATGATAGCTTTACAATGAGACAGTAGCAGTAAATAAATATGATAATAAGTCATTTCATAAATATTCATGATAACAGTTGTTTTTTTAAATTTTATTTTATGTGTGTTTACAAAATGACTTGTCAGTAAAGAGTGAAGCAGCAGAATCCAGAGAATCACTGAGCAGCAGTGTGCTTTGTTGCTTATGAATTACACATTTACTCTATAAGAGAAATACATAATTTGTTCTTTTAAAATTGTCAAAGTTTAATAATGTCTTCTCTCAAAATAGTGTCTTCTCTCACGCCCATTACTGAATGTTGACTTGATCAAAGTAGAAAGTAGCCAACCTAAAAGCACGTGAGCAGAATGATAATAAAAAATGAAATAATGATAGATGAGCTTTACAGTGCAGCTGCACGCTCTTGACACTGTTAATCCCCTTTGTCATCTGATCAGACTCCGCTGAGATCAAACTCACGGTGACAAGGTGACCGTGCTCTCGCGTTTGTGGCTCCCACAAACAATCAACATCTTACCACTTGTACATGAGTTCTGCCAAGTTCTTTGCTATTTTTAATAAGGTCTTGCTAGTGGCCCCTACTGGGTACACTGTGTATTACATCCTAGAATACGACAGGAAACAGCAGCAGACAGTGTTTGATTCCAGGAACTTTCACAGAGACGTCTGAGTAAAGAATCTTGTCCTTACGGGGACACTAAAGAAAAGTGTCCATTCTCGATGGATATTAGTTCTTTCACTGTGCTTGTAATATAAAAGTGCACTTTCATTCATTACTTACATTTTTATTTGCTATTTCCTGTTATTTTTCTGCAATGTGGAATCAGAACAAAAAACAAGAGTCATTTTAGCCATCTGATGCCTTCAACAGACATTTCAACACATCTATATTTATCATTTCACTGTTGTTTCTTCCACTGGTAATCTCTCTCTGTGTCACCCCTTATCTCTTCTCATGTTAACACCTAAACACACACACACATTCACGCACTTTCTCAAACCTGATGGGATAACTTCATAAGAGCATCAGTCTGTTCTAAACTCCAACCTGACTGATGCACCTGAAATTGGGTGGGGTGATTTTTTATCCCTGTAGGCTAAATTGGAAGAATAATCCCACAAACTCTGTGCATTTTCTGTAAAATGTGTTACCTTTTGATAGTGTCTTACCTAAAATGACCTGTTTGAATACAATATAAACCAAAAACTACTGAACTGACTTAAGCAGAAACTGTTGAAACATTCATGACCTAAATGACATACTCTAACTGGAAGAAAAAAGGTGCTTTAGTCTATGTTTTAACATGTTATTATCAATAACAGTTGAATAGGAAAATGTTGATTTTCTCAGTTTACAGTAATGTGCTCCTACAGTCCAACATTAATCCTGCCATGCCAAAGACTGAAGAGGATTTGTATTAGCAGTTGTGAATCATTTTGAAAATTCAAATGGGTTTTACAACTTGCCAACATCTTTGGCAACAAAGTCACAAAATTTTTTGTTTTGCTTTACAAGTTGTGCAAGTAGCTGACTTAAGTTTTTAAGCCTCTTTTCACGCAATTGTATGATTTTCTTGCCTGCAGCTTCGCTGTTTTGGTTGTATCTCATCAGTCTCATTGCCTGCCAAGAGCTAAAAGCAGGCAGGCAAAGTAAGGAAGTAGCTGGAACATGTTTGAACATTTAGCATTTAGAGAGCCCTGTGTTGTTACAGTGCCACTTCTTAGAGGGGCAAAAAAGAATGAAAGAGTCGCATTTCAATCATTTTTTTGAGTTGTAATATATTGAAAGTTCAAAGAAATCCAATGCTAAATATAAAATATACAAACAAATTTGATCTACAAATTCTATAATATCCTCAACATGAATCCCCCAAAATCCTAAACCCTTGACCTTTAATGAAAGTAGCACAAAAAGTGGTTTAAATCCCCACCAAATAAAGAAGCAATATTATCTTTTAAATGTTATCAGAAATTTTCTTGTTAATGGCCAACTAGTGGCCATTAGAAGAACTGAATTTTTAACCACTTTTATCAGTGGCTGTCCTGCTTAGCCACGATGACATAAATAAATGTCAAAACACCTCAATTCTCTGTCATACTGAGGCTAAAACACATTATAGCCATACTCCCTGGCGTACTGTAAAGCCCCTAATTCATTCAACACCAAAAAAATGAGCCTTTTTGTCCTGCCAGTACTTTGACCTGTGACCCCTCGGGATTATGTCAGGATCTTCTCTTATGTTGGCCTCTACAGCTGAGCTCAGCGCTGTGAGACTGACAACATAAGAGTGACTGGTGCTCCACGTTATCCTCTGCTCATATGTACACACCAGCTGCATCATTATGTCCAGAGCGCTGACTGCCAGTCATTTTATGCCAGAAGACAGGCTGTCATTCTTTGATGTGACGAGCATGCAAGTAATCCTCAGTTCTACAAAAGAGAGGATGAGTGAAAAAATGAAATGTTGACAGTAAATATTCCTGGGCTTACTTCTGTCTGACAACACGAGGGGCCTGTGAGTCTGTGGCTCACACAGCTCACTTATCTCCTGCCAAATTTAACTTCTGCCGTCACAAAACTTTTCTCATTTTTCATCAAGCCATTTTTGTGTCATCATCACTCTCCTGTCTGTCTGTGCTCCTCACATCTCACAGGAGCACACATGCACAGCTGTCGCTCTGTCATTGGAATGCAGTGATTGGCTGATGTGTGTTATGCGATTTAAATAACTGGACAAGACACACAGCAACTGGGGAAGTTTGAGCAGGAGAGCGACTGAGAGTGGCAGCCCTGAGTCTAATTTACTTGTTGACACATCAACTACTAACGGAAAAAATTCAGCGAACGTCAAAGTCGAGGTTACACAGCCATTGTGCTTGCAGAGGTTACAACATAGCTGAATGTACAGCTAAGTGTAGGTGCCAAGGCCTGCACTGATCACGTAGTTTTAGCTTGTAAAGCCTCTAACAGTGCCTGGCTATAAGGCCCACAAGCCAACAAAGGATGTAAAACACACACATCACTAAGTACCACCCAGCAATTATTAAACTTCAATCCTATGATGTAAAAATGTACCAAGTACCGTACCACTAATAACCAGAAGAGAGTGGCTGCAAGATAACACAGGATAACACATTTTCCCAACTTCTCTGTGAGTGTGTGTGTAGGTGTGTGTGTGTGTATTTTTTTTCCTGCAAAGGCTTGCAAAGCTAATCTTACTTCTTAATTTTTGTGGTGTTTTTGTCCCCAAAAGGAAGTGTTTCTCAAACTATGGGGCGATTCAGGGGGCATGGAGCCACTGCATTTAGTGCAAGATTTACCAGTGAAAACATGGAAACATAGAGTGAAACTAAGACAGATGAATACAGCATGATTTATGCGAGTAATATAAATAAACAAGAGTTTGCTAATTCTGTCATGCTGACTTTTATATTGCTAAAAGTCAACTCAGATTTGGTAAATCCAAAATTTTTTAGTGGTTGCTTCCAGTATCATTGTTAAAGATTGATTAAAATTGTTGGGTTAAGGGGCATGAGATGTTTTGTTTCTGCTTTGGAAAAAGAAAGAAGTTTAAGAATGACCTCATTAAGAGAATACTACACATTTTAAAAAGAAAGGTGTCTCAGAGTGTCACTGTCAGTCCCAAGTTGTCTGTTTTGTTGTGTCAGATCAGTTATTAGTGCTTCTGTCTGTATCTCAGGTCCCCACTGTGGTTCATGAATGTATCACTTATGTGAATTCCTACGAATGGAATCTGTTTGTTACTTGTGTAATATTGACAGCGTAATACAATTTGTAAATACACTTCTTACAACCAATACATTCGGCTGTTATTATTTCAATTTTTTATCTTCTCACTTACTTTTTATTTCCAACTGTTCCAACTTCCACCTGTCCATTTCACCGTGTAATGTTAGTAAACTTGTCTAAACTAAATCCATTTCTAAATGTTTATCGCTGTTAACGTGCATATAACTTATGAACTGTTGAAAGGGACATGTTGTGCTGTTATAAACACAACCAGTTACTGATGCCAAGAACTAAATACCTCCAGTGTGACCAACAGAGCGGGGTGGACACGTAGTTAGACATGAACGTTACCAGTACAAGGATTCATCTTGAAAATGTTTTCATCACAACAACTGTGTTACAGATGTGTGTGTTCGTGTGTGTGTGTGTGTGTGTCTTTGACATGGCTGTCAGTCCATGGGGGTTTTATCAGAGTGTGTCAGCACCAGTGGCTGTCGCCTCAAGGCTACACATTTAGATGCACAAGTACGTCTGCACACACACATACAGCTTTTAACCTCTTGGTGCTCTTCTTCTGTGCCATTCATCCGCACACTATGAGCTGTTGACCAGTTTCGTCTCATGCCTTTGCAGAAATGATCAAATCAAAATCTATTCTTTGAGAAAAAAAAAACATCACTGTAGTAGCCTATTTATGCAACTTATGACCTATCTATACCTTATCTTCAAAAAGTCTGAAAAGACCGACAGTAAAGACTGTGGCAGATATCTAGTAGTACATTGTAGGATAGGAAGTTACAGTACAAAGGTTTGTGGTGTTGGGCATGCTCAGTGTCACCATATAAATTTTGTGAGGTGTCATTACTTTACAGCCATGAGTGTTTTCTTTTTAATTTGTTTACTTTTCTTCCAAATTACTGAAAATATCTATTTATAGATGTAGACATGACAAAGCATTTGATCGTGTTAGCTGGAGCTACCTTCACGTCACCTTAAAAGAATTTGGATTCGGACCCACCTTTCAAAATGTTATGAAGCTCATGTACAATCAGCCTAAATCTATGGTGACAACTAATGGTTTTAGGTCATCTGCTTTTCCTGTTGGACGTGGGACAAAGCAGGGTGATCCACTCTCCCCACCTTTGTTTATTATTGCATTAGACCCCTTGCAGTGCCCAAGATTAAACAGTTCTTTAAGGGGAATTACAATGGGTGATCAGGAAAATATATTGTTAATTTTCACCGATGATATCCTGGTTCTGATGTCAGACCCGCAGAAGTCTGTTCCTCCATTGCCGGAATTGGTGAATTCATTTTCAGATATCTCAGGGTATAAGATAAACTGGTCAAAATCAGAGGCGATGCCCTTATCCAAATACTACCACAGATTTAACCCTCAGCATTGGAAATTCCAATGGGTACCAAAAAATCTGAAATATTTAGGGATACTTCTTTACCCAGAATTGGAGAACATGATACCTGACAATTTCCACACAATTTTTCTCACTCACCAAGCCATGAAAATGGTTATAGCACCAAAAACTTAACTACCTCTAAGCATGTTACCACTGAGTGTACCAGGAAACATATTCCAGATTATAGATTATAGTCAATTTATTTGGGCTGGGAAAAGGGCCCAGATGAAGCTAACAAGATTACAAGCTAAAGTAGAACATGGAGGGTTGAGACTCCTGAATATGAGACTTTATCAGGAAGCATTCGTGGGAGCTCAGATAGTTTTTTTTATTGTCAAATCGAGTTAGTGCACCTCTGTGGGTAGATTTCGAAGGAGAATCTAATGCTCCATTTAGGGCAGTAGATTATTTAAGCCAGTATCCGAATGCTGATGTTCAAAACCCAATAGTCTCTCATACTAGGAATATCTGGCATCACATACACAAGAAAGAAAGGAACATCTCCTTCCTTGACAGAATCTGCTTCTTTATGGAATAATCCCTAATTGAAAATAGGAGGGAAAGTTTTCTTTTGGAGAGAGTGGCATGCTGAGGGGGTTGAAAATACTGGAGATCTTTATCACAATAACTCTTTAAGAACATTTGGTGAACTGACAGAACTTTATAGTCAACAGAGAAAAGATTACCGGAGATTTCTTCAGCTTAGGGACTGTCTCTCCACTGTTTATTCATCAGGTACCAGGGGGCCTACACAATCATCTATAGGTTCTACATATAAAGTACATATTGGCATTCCTCATGTGGCGCGCCAAATTTACAGCTCCCTTACTGATGGCTTCAACGGTATGACTACTGGCATTAGAGCTGTTTGGGGAAAAGGATGTGGATGTGAGGTACGATGATGCTGAATGGATTAAACCAGTGAAGGGGATGTTAGATCCAATGAGAGATGCTAGGTCTAAACTTATTCAATTTAAAATTATTTAACAGGCCTTACTGGACTCCTGTGAGAAAACAGAGGGCAGGTTTGTGCCAATCTGACCTCTGCTGGCAATGCCAAACAGAACAGGGAGATATTACCCGTTGTTCCTCACCTGAGGGTTATGGAAAAGATTAATGATAGCCTGGGCACAAGTGTTGTTCTCACCCCTGCTCTGTGTCTCCTGAATAGCCTTAAAGGAAATGAGGGAATACGTGGGAAGAAGGCTCACCAGTTAAAGGTGGCACTCACTAGAGCTAAGGGGATTGTACTGAGGCACTGGGCCGGGGCCAACGACCCTACCTTTTCTGAATGGTTCACAGCTTTATCAGAGACTACCTCTTATGAACACTTGATATACAAAATAAATGGGAGGATAGACACTTAGGTTTATGGGATTGGGGGAAAATGGTTTCCTTTCAGGTCTGCTTTTGACTTAGGTAATTTTACATGCTTATACATGTATAGTGCTCTGTTCATATATTTTTACTCACGTCATTTTCGTCTTTTTTTGCTGTATTTTAATTTGAACATTTTTTGTAGTTTTTGTGATGTATATCTATTTGATTTTATTCTATTTTTTTATCCCGATCTAATTTTGTAGCTGTCTGTTTACCTGTTTGTTTGCTTGTTTGTTTTTCTGTAACTGTGTGTTTCTATCGGTTGATTGAGTTTTACTGCCAATCTGGATGTCTGTGAAGGAAACAATCAAAATCATGATAGAAAAAAAGATAGATATAGACATGTTGTGTTTAACAGAAACTGTGTGTCAGCAATAAATATTATTATAAATGTGAAGGTTCTATATGTGATATTTTAGCAATAATTACATAAGGTTTTTCTCAAAACTCCCATAACTTAGTATTAAGCAGGCGCTTTCTAAAGAAGTAGCAACCCTTTGTCTACAACGTCAACCAACAAGTATCGGAAAATGCCTCCCATACCACCAAAAATACCAGTATTGGTATTGGTGAACACACCAGTCTGTGTATCTACCAATCAGTTCTATAAGTGGAAAAAAATAAGTGCCAACACTCCCCTTATTCACCTGTTGGCATGTGAATCAGGCAGCTGGTATTGATAAATCATCAATTAATAATCCGCGCTCTGAATTTCTACAGTGAATAAAAGATAGGCCTACTTGAGGATATGCTGATTTTCACAAAATTATTAAACAAACTACTCTAAGATTTTTTGCCTCAGTATTTGACTATATATATTTGACTGTCTGAGAGCTGTGTCATCATCAGAATCCATTCCAGTTCACGTTCCCTTCGTGCCCTTTTGTAACCACGCCAACGTTACTGTCTCTTTTTATTCCCTTGCTTTTTTCCTTTATCCAACATTGTTGTGAGTAAGCGAGTGAGTAAGTGACATTCCACCTTCATGAGAACAAACAAGTGGGGGTCACGAGAAAAGAGAGGGGCAAGCATCACATAGTGCACCCTAATGTAATTTAAGTGTCATTAGGAATCACTAAGAGACACTCTGATACAAAAAAGGACAGGAAAGGGTACTGGGAGCTTGCGAGAGGTCCCACTATGACATAAAAAGTGTGTACCGCCTACTAGCCACTATAGGGTACCCAGCTACTTCCCAGTCAAAGTTAGTTAGCTCTGACTGATGTTACATACCTGAAATCAATCCTTTTTTGCTTCTCTAAAACTTATACACAAGGAGTTGCTGCTGCCGTCAACTACGATTTATTTTAAAAGCAGCGAAAAAGATCGGAGAGATTTGATGAAGCTAGCAAAATGTCTCCATTTGACTATATTTTACAGTGGAGAGTCCACCCAACAGTAAAAAGGTGCCATGTAAGAAGTTATATTTTCCTAGATTTTAGTTTTTATCTTGCTGTTGCACTGCTTTATAGTATTTTATTTCAATCCTTTTATTTTACTAAATTATGATTGCACCTTACGTGTAGGCCTACATGTCATTTTTATGCGCTGGTATTGTATCAGTACTTGGCATGGGCCGCTACACAGGTTTGGGTATTGGGATTGGTAAAAGGAAGGAAAAAAATGTGAGGAAACATCTCTAGTTCAATTGTTCTTCCTCCTGAGTGAATACTTGGGTTTTTACAGAAATGTATCAGCCTGTAGTTGGCCCTTGGCTAATACTCCTCAATTATAGCCAAATATAAATGAATCAAAGCAGATTTTCTTTTTCTCTTTTATATTTTTCTTGTATATTTGTTATTCTTACTCTCTTTTATTTATTTATCTATCTATTTTTATTTTTCTCCCTGTAATGTGTGCTGTTATTCAAGGGGTGGGCAGGGTAGAAGGGTAATTGGGGTAAGAAAAGTGTGAAAAATGGTGACCTGTAAATCACATGCAATGTTTATTTTTTGCTCATGGATTTCAGCATTACAAACTGCTGGGGGGAAAAAAAAAGCCCTCATGACTTCGAGCATGTGTGGCTAAAAATTTGGTCTACTTTAAATTATTCAACACAATTTAAACAAAAAAAATCAACTCTGTACAAAAAGTACACAACACTGTTTAACTTCTAATAAGAATTTTAATGCAATTTTTGCTAAATTGTTACAAATAGCAGCTTTATATAATGAAATCCTTGGTGTAATACTGAAGGTCATTTAAGAATGACTTGTTTTAAATAATTTTCTTTATGTTTAGCCCTGTTTATAGAATCGGTCTAAATATAGGAGTGGTAGTTATAATCTGGCAAATCTCAAGAGGAAGATATTCATGCTCCAGGCCTGCCTGCTTTATGTTTGCCTGCATGGAGACTAAAGTAAGGAGCATCATTTTAGTTTGAGCTAGCTTTGCAGATGGTAGAAACATAATACATTAAAAGATTCAAACACTGTTGAATTTAAGAAGTATACAATAACAATTAAATAATGGCTCCCTGTAAATATCTAATGCATATTTACAGAATATCTTTTTTCCGCTTGATTATCTTGTATTTGCCAATCACTGTGTCACCACTCATTTGCCTTATTATAAAATTATTTAAACTGAACTAAGTCTTTATTCTTGAGAGGTCAAGCGAATAAAGAAAAAAAATACACATCAAGATTAACACCCCAACAAACATTTAACAGACAGATACTTCTGAACAAATATTTTCCCTAGTTTAGCCTCCAGAAAGCCAATTTAATCAGTTTCATTTATATCTATGACTCATGCTGTCATATCCAAGGGCCATTTTAGCAGATGCTACAGTAACCTGTTTAGATTGAGCTGATTTGGCTCCTGAGCGCTCTGACATAAAAATCATGTGCTTTGGATGGGAATGTAAGAAGTGGAGATGAGTGTTTATCCCTCAGGGAGGTTCTGTCCTGCCTCCCTCCCACCCTTTAACCCGTCTCCTCTGTTCAGAGCCGTGTTTACTGCAAGAGAACAATGACTTTTTTTTATCAGAAGAACTGATTCATACAGTGCTCCTCTGTGTCTGAACATGAAACACAACCTTCTCTTACCTTCACGGTAAAATCTATGACATCTCACTATGACTGTGTGAAATCCTGTAATGAAAGTGCGACTCTGTGTGCTCATCAAACTACCAAGCAACTTTACTGAAAGACTTAAACTTTAAAAGGCTTTTAGCCTCCCACAAGAAAGTGTTCCATTACAATTCAGTCCCAAAAAATAATGATTACTAATGCATTTTAAAAAATGCCCAAGACTTTTGATTAATACTAAGTATCATTCGTCATGTGTTACTGATATTATCCCCTCATCTAATATTAAGAAATGAAATTAGAAGGAAGAACAACTGTGTCTGTAAAGGATGATGCTGGTTCCTACCTTTCAGTTGAGAACAGAGCTGGTTGGAGTGTGAGAGAGAAATGTCAGATATGCAACTCTCTCAAAGGCTGTAAACACACTGAGAGAGAGAGAGAGAGAGAGAGAGAGAGAGAGAGAGAGAGGCAGAGGCAGAGGCAGGACCTCCCAAAAAAGATTTTAGTGGAGTGAAGATATCAAGGTCGTACCAGGTTTAGTGAATTATACATGCAGCAGTCAGCTCATCTGCCCTCTTTTCTGTTCTGGATATCGTGTTTGAGTTCTGAAACCTGCAAGTGTCAACTTGTTAATTTAGGTCCCCGTGACTAATAAAAGGTCAGGTTTTTGTGTTTGGGGTGCATATTTACAAGCTACAGACAATCCATGATCTGCACCTTTTCACAATTTATTCAAAACACTACTAAATATATAAATATAAACACCTGCTGTGGCTCAGCAGGTAGAGCAGGTCGTCTACCAACCAGAATGTTGGTGGTTCAATCCCCGGCTCCTCCGGTTTACATGTTGAAGTGTCCTTGGGCAAGATACTGGACTCCAAATTGCTGAATGTGTGTGAATGAGTTCCTAACAAGCAGGTTGGCTCTTTGTAGAGAAGTCACCAGCCCTTAGTGTGTGTATGAATGGATGAATGATGGTTGTGAAGCACTTTAAAAAGACTTAAAAGGTGCTATATAAATACAGTCCATTTATAAAAAATATAAAAACATTTCTGTGCTAAAATTTATATTACCCGTGGGATTTGAGCTTTGCTTCGCAGTAATTTAAGCCATGTGGCCAAAGTTTATATGCAGGTCATGTGACCCACAAACCTCATGTTCCATCTAGACAGAGCTGAAGTGAGACCTTATTTAGTGACACAAATTAATAGAAATCCAGCATTTAGTAACTTCATATGTGAAGACAAGGATGTTAATTTTAAAGAGAATTTACTTTAAACTTGCATCAAGAACCCAAACCCAAGAAGAGTGACAGAAATATGTCCTTTTACAGCCTACGCACACTAAAAGATGATTCAGAAAAGAAAATTTTGGGTTAGTAAATAATGAAAAACATTATGACTAACAAGACAGTTTTTTTTTTCTTGTGCTAATCTGCTTCCTTACACTTCCTTTGATATTGTAGATGAGCATCTTCAATGCAGCGGATGGGTCACCGTGTTTGGATTCCACATCTATGAAGTTTCAGCTGGGAACAACCAATACATCATGGCACAGCTAGCTTGCAGTTTGGCTCGCAATCAAACATCATGGCTGGATTACGCTATTGTCTGTATTGTCCTGGCAGCCTAAAGGACTCTTTGCACAGGCATGGTGTGTACGGACAGCTGATGGCACCTCTAAATATACAGTTTGGCCATGACCACACCAGTGAAGAGCCTGGCAATTGATCCCCTGGGATCCCGATATTGTTAAAAGCAGCAATGACAAAATATTTTCTAAAATAGTCTTGCCAGGTACATTTGAACTGGTATGATTTCACCGATATAACAACATCCACTTTACTGTCTGTCACATACACTTATTTGTAGGATCAAATTATAATAAATGGGATATTATAGTATAGAAGACAACTGCCTTCAACATGAAATGATAAATATCTGAAATTATTTCTGCATAACATAATATATCAGTGACTGATATGATTGTTAATACAGTTGAAACATATTTTGGGGCCAACTAATTCTGGGTCTTTGGCAGAGTGTGTGTATGTGTGCGTGTTCTGGACAACATCCTCCACTTGGGAGAAATCAAAAGCGACTACATGTAAAAAAAAAAAATCCTGAAAAAGTATAAATAACCCCCCTGCTGTGGCCCAGAAAGCATTGCATCTGCCTTATAAGGAGAATCTGCATGTAAACAGGCTGTCAGTCACGTACTGGGCAGCTCTCTTTGTTATTAGTGCTACTCACTGCTCTGCTGTGGATACGCATTTAAGGCAGTCTGGGTACAAGGACCCACAGATGTTTCTATCAGTCTCTTTTATTACAACTGTGTTTTTCTGAGATAAGATGAACATGGATTCTCCCTTTGGAGAGAGCTGGGCTGCTCAAATTGGAGGGAAAAAAAGTACAAAAGAAAACTGGCACTTTTTTCAGGATGTTTCTCCAACATATAAAATGTGAATTTAAAAATAAGAAAAAAAAGTGATATTAGCAGGAGAATAGAATAAGCTGTTCTACAAATCTACAAACCTGAATTAAATGTCACAGACATACTGTATTGACATTTTTGTTGTTTCAGTTATTATCAGTTTCTGTATCAGAAACTTTAGCTACGTTAATTTACAGAATTTTTCTATAAGAAAAGCAGTAACTGAAGTCCATCTTCTATTGGGGCAGCTAGAGAAAGTTGGGTTTTGTATTTGTAAGCAGACCTAACCTAACCTAACCTAGACCTTTGTATTAAAAATGGTATCAATCCAGAGAGCTAAAGGTGGACTTTTAAAACTAATCTTTGATGTAAGACATACAGAGCAATATCAAGAACAGTATGGTTTCACACTCGAAAGGTCATCTATAACCAAAGTGATAAAGAGGAGACGAGAGAACTCACAGGATATCTTTGGTGATCCTCTGACCATTCATGTAGCGCTGTCATGAGGTCAATATTTCAATATATCCAATGCAGAGGAACTTACCAGCACTAATGCGCTCTTGGAAGGGCCCGTTCGCCCCGTACCCACCTAATGTTGTCTCCATAAATCCGTACAATGGACGGAATGTGCCCCCTGCATTCAACATGAGAAAATGCATTTCTTCACAGATGGATTGACAAAGCTACAGCTAACAGCAGCCATGAGCAGAGGTTTATATTGACTTTGATTCACAACACAGTTCTCTGGAGCATGTGTTTGGAGCACTACAGGGAACTGTAGTCTGTTGGCTAACCTGCAGCCTGTAGTTTATTCATTTTGCCAGCATGCTAGAACATCGTCTCTCCAAAATCCACTGCTATAAGTACATTTTTCTCTACACACTTGCGGCAGAAACCAGTGCGGAGAAAAGGGAAGGAGGAGTTTCATGAACACAATGGAGATCGTAAAGGGTCCCAGTCCTAAAGGAATGAATGGACTCTTAACAGACTTGCATACGTACACAGTGGAATGTGGAAACAAAGTAAGGAATTGAGACTGTAAAGAACATTCTCTAGTATGGAAGTGTAGAGCTGTTGGGGTGTGAAAGCAATACTGACACTGAGATCATTGCTCAAAATGAGACTTCCCTGTACAATTAAGGAAATGGATTTACTGCCATTATTGCTGTTTTGCAAAGACTTTTTCCAATGTTGAGAAACAGTAGATGTATATCTAATGGGCTTGAAGTGTAATAATGTTTTATCA
>JAQLOL010000017.1:15341067-15355334 GCA_029783665.1 Naso thynnoides
TCAAGTGAGACGGATGTAACAGAGAGAATCCACTTTTCAAAATAAAACATCATTAAGACTCGGATAATAAATCAAACAGAAATAATGGAAATTATTTTTTCTTTGTGTGCGGCCCGGTACCAAATGACCCACAGCACGGTATCGGTCCGCGGCCCGGGGGTTGGGGATCACTGCAATAGTTGACAGCAGGTTTTATAAAACTTTTTAAAAATAACACATTTTGAAAAATGTAACTTCCAAACAGTATATAAAACTTTAATTTGGACAATCAGTCAGGTTATCAGTTAGTTTATTAGTCAATTATTAAAATTTGATCAGTAAACATAAGTTTTCATGCAGGTTTTCCGTGGGGTCAGACTCGTACGTTTTTGATTTTTGGCTAATCTTAAATGACAGGTCACTGAATCATTTTGAACTTTGGATAAAATTCTTATCATATTTTACAAACCCAACAAAAAATTGATCAATCAAGGAAAAAATCTGATTAATGCATCATGAAATACATTATTGGTTGCTGCCCCCACAACTCTGCTTTAACATTAATGCATGAGTTGTAACATATAATAGTGTATATTCAGAAATACATATTGCACATTTTTCTTTTGAAAACTTCAGTTAACCTTGGGTTCAGCATTTTTAACCCAAGGCTATTATTTTTAGCCAATTGTTACACAATAAAAGCCACTGTTTTTTTTTTTGACAGCACAGTATTTTTGGAATGTCGTAGCAGATTTTGATTTTGGAGTACGACTGTTTTTTTGCTGAGTGCAATGTTATCCTGGAGCCTTTTTTTTTAAATCATGATGTTGTCGTGCAACCAGTTAAATATCACATGGCAATCAGTGGACTTTAGACAGAACCAGGTGAGCTGTCTCCTTTCTTAATGCTAAGCTAAGCTAACTGACTGCTGGCTCCAGCTACATATTAAACAGACAGACATGAGAGTGATTATAATTTTCTCATCTCATTCTCAGCAAGAAAGCAAATAAACATGTTTCACAAAATGTCAAACTATTGCTGTAAAATTGTTTCTCTTGCATCTTATCTTAGATAAACCCATTTCCTGGTACAGTTTTTGTTTTTTGACAGCCACAAGTACAGTGCTCTTGTTTGTTTATGTTTTGGGAATTTCACCTTCCAGATTTTCTCTGCTCCCACACTTTTTAAAAAAGGGAAATACATTGTCATTTTATTGGTTGCTAAAAAAAAACTTAAAAAATTTTTTAGCTATGATGTCAGGAATATTTTGTTCTTTTTTTTTTCTCCATGATTTTATTTTCTGTAAGACTGAATGTAATTTGTAATGTTTTCTTTGTATGAGCCACAATTCACAGCACAGCACAATTTAATGTTCATTTTGCAAAAATATAACATCTTTTATGTACAGTTGTATGCAGTTATTTGTAATTGATGAAAAAAATCGCTGATCACTCTGATAAGTCACACTGTCAAGGACAGACAAGTTTGCCTGATTGTGGTAATAATGTAAATACATTTTAAACCAGTGTTATGTAAACTAGAAATTGTGATTATGTAGTTTGCTGCTCCACTGTCTCAGTCATCAGAGTAGCATTTACCGTTTCTAAAATAATGGTGTACATCATGATGTGACTTTTCCATTGAAATATATGCAGAGGAAATGTGTCATCTTCACCTCTGCAGCTCTATAACACTGTGTGTGTCAGTTACATATCCGGTGTGTTTTTGCTGAGAGCATGTTTGTGGTTGTGCTAAGTGCAAGATGATTATCTGGTGTGTGTGTGTGTGTGTGTGTGTGTGTGTGTGTGTGTGTGTGTGTGTGTGTGTGTGTGCGCGCGCATCACAGGTTTCCTGCTTGCAGCTACAGGACCAAAAAAATGTGAAATTTAACATCAAATACATTTTTGTTGCTATTGTAGGTGATCTGGGTTAAAACATATATGATCATTACTTCTTTGTCATTTGTCATACCAACGTTAAGGGCAGGAAAGGAAACGTCATAAAAGATCCTGCACAATAAAGCAGCATAAACACAAGATGTCTAAGAATTTTTTTTTTCTTTTTTTGAAAGGTTGATGTGTTTAACGTCAGTGCATTGCAAGAGAAAAGTCGAGTCCTTTAAGAGTTATTCTGGAAGGTTTTAAATAAAAATATAACAATGGAAAGAGATGTTTTTTTCTGACTTGAGGTATTTTATGGCAGTTGTTCCCGAACTATCAGGCTTGTGCCTCCTTACAACAAATTAATGTCGATATGAGTCACATGTTCAGTATGTTTATGAGAGGAAGAGGGGTTGACAGTTAAGAAGTGATACATTATTCTATGAACAGAAATACATTTTTCACACCTTGTGGTGTTTTGCCACTGAAAGTTCCAGCCTGGGAACCACAAAGCTACAAATGACAAGTAAAAAATGTATTCTGTGTTATTATATGCAGGCACAGTCCCTACCTTACAGTGCGTACAATTATCACATTTACTTGACTTGTTTTCTTCCAAGTCTGTATTTACAGGTTTTCTCCACTAGATGGTGGTGTAACCTTATTTCCATTGGGCCTATAGGTGAGTCAGTCAACTGGAACCTGCATTACCATATCCATCAAGCTTTGTCCAATTTTCATTTCAAGATATGTCTATATGGATATGCAGATTTGATAAGATTTATTGTACATTTTTGCATATGGTATGTATATCGGTGGCGTAAGGTGCAAAATTTGTAGTGCACCGGGCCCCTAAACCTTCCAGGAGCCCTTGACAGATGCTGATTATTATATGTGTCCCCTAGACCTGAAAGCAACCATTCAATGGCAAAATTAAAATTCGCTTTAACATGAATGTGATAGCTATTGTACAATTCTTTCTCCATTTTGAGAAGAAATAGATGTTCCTCCAGCCACTTCAAAGAGTTTTTTTCCCTTTTTGTTTCAGAAAACTATGTAAAATAAAACATTAAAACATATCAGACTATTGTTGTTCCATATCTATATCCGAAAACCCCAATGCAATTTTAAAAAATATTTAAAGAAAAAGAAAAGAGACATGTTTAATAATTCTATTTATAATTAGACACAGGTTTAGATGTAAGGAATATTTTTTTCAAAGGTTCAGGTAATATAAGATTCTCTCAACCCCTTTAGAATTTCACCACAGATGTCAAATGCATTACATATGTCTGTATAAAACTACCTCCTGAATCTCTGCTGTCAAAGTTCCTTCTCTGAGGCCAGTGCTGTAGGTGCTATAGGTTCATGTTTTTTACAATAGGTTTTCATTTGAGCACTTAGGAGTGCAAGTGTGACACCAGAACTATCTGAGGTATATTAAATCTGAACTTGGATCCAGTTCACTCAAAATTGTCCCAAAGTCAAACCAATTTATGTGTAGTGTCTGTGTAGTTCTCACATGTAGAGTTGAATCTAATATTATTACATGGCTTTTTGAATATTCAGTTCTGATTGGTCAGTCGTGGCCTTTTAAGGTCTATTATTTCTGTAGAGCAGACCGTCGCTGGGGATAACAGACCGTTGTTAGGGGGTTCTGACTGGCCCCAGAGATTCAAGTCATGTTATATCAATCCGCAGAAAGAAACCCGGTAAACATAGCTTACTGTTATATAAACAATTGTGTCTGTCTTGTCTTGTTAGGGGCATGCGTTGCCTGGTTGCAAAATTTCCCTTTGGGATTATAAAGTAGGGCCTATCTGATCGTATAGTTTATTTATAATGCTGTAGTTCACTTTAATAAATCACAGATATTGTGCCGCTTTACTGTTTTCAGCCTAATATGCAAAAACTGATTTACATGTCTAGTATGTACATTTACCATTACACTGACCCTATAAAGGTGTTCTTAATAAATGAAAACAGAGGGAGATCCATGAATACATGTGAGATGTGCCTTTGCTATGTCTCACCCAAACTAAAAAGAGAAGCTATCACTGTTAACCTAACATAAATGAATTCCGAACAACTTCTTAAATCACTCTCACCCCTAACGATAAAATTATGTTGCTGCTTTAATCCACTTTACTTTTTTTTTGGTAAAGAACTCTTCAAAATCTGTATAGATTCAAAGACAGTGACTGTTCCTGACTTTATATGCTATCACATTACTGTTTGCCTGCATCTTTGTCTGTTTTTTAACGCAGCTTACCTACAAGTCTGAAGTGGAAAGAGTTTTCAAAACTTAAGTCTGGTTTATCTACTAAAATGCATCACATCTGAGGTGGCTATCAGTGACTGGAATCAAACAAAGGCTGTTAGTCCGTTAAAAGCAGATCCAGTGCCAGCAATGCATGACCTGGTTAATGACTGACAGGAGAGTAGGGCAGTAAGATATGACTGTGTATGCTGTGCATGTGTGTGTGTGTGTGTGTTTGTGTCAGTTTGAACAGATGTGGTGTGAGGAACAGATGCTGAGACCACATGACGTACAGTAGGTGACACAAACTGACTTGATGCCACCTTGCCACACACACGCATTTTAAAAATAGGATACTCACGTGTAGCATACCAGCTGACCCATGAAGTCGTAACCTTTGACCCTAAGGTTACAATCTCAAACTTCTCACCTCCTCTGACTGAGCGGTGAACTTTGCCCTGCTCACTGAGCCTCTGTAAATACACAGCATGGGACTGGCCACAAGACTGGAACTGACAGCAGGCATGTGTCACCATTGTTAAAAGGGCAGCCTGCAGGGTAAATAAAAATTTGGGTGTTGAAATATTGTTTTATACCAGCTAAAAAAGCTTTGTTTTTCAAAGCTAATGCATACAGAATACAAAATACTGTCTCATTTTTAATTTTTTGTATACTAACAATTTTAACTCCACAACATTGTTACACTGTATGAAAAAATTACTTATACAAAAAAATCTATATATTGTTGCTGCATGCAAGTTTAAAATGTGAAAACGGCCTATTTTAAGTGTAAGGTAAGCTGCTATGATTCATTACTGAAACATGGCGCTGTGCAAGGCTGCTGTGTCTTGCGCTTTGCCAGGGGAAACGCCTCCTAAATCCTTTTAGTGTTTTTGATATTATGGATACTTTAGTGGATTTTATGTTGCTCTATTATTTATTGGTTTCACGCTGTACTATTGCTGGTATTAATGAATTTTATGCTGAATTATTGTCACATTTTATTATGTCATATTTGTTGCATCTTATTATGTCATATGTATTGCATAATATTATGTCATATTTACAGTACAGGACTCTTTCATGCACTTTGATTGTCATTTTTTGTTTTGTTGTGCTGCTACAGGTCGTGGGGGACCCCCCCCCCCCCCTTTTTTTTTTTTTTACATGGATATAAATTTAAGATGCACAAATAGAATCTGAATCTGATCAGAAATTTGAAAGCTTCCACTTGTGTAGTCTCTCCTCTGTGGTACCTGTTGTAAATACCCTCTACCCACTTCACTTCTATTGCAACAGCCCAAATGGGTTTCATTTTTTACCATTTATCATTATAATGCATCCTACTGTATCTGACTTTTTAATGTATTTATTTGGTGTCCTCATAATCACAATGACTGTCTGTGCCTCTCAACATATTAGATATATTATTTTATGCATTTCATTTGTGTGTTGTAACTAAGTTCTCTTTATTTTATTTTACTCTGAGATCAATCAGAGGTCACCAAAAACATCCTGCTGTCGGTGTCTACTTGTCCAACTCACACAATGCAGCGGCTGCCAGTCATATCATGGTGGTAAAGCATAACTTCCAGTAAAAAAAAATGAAAACCACTAACATTATTGGGTTTAAGAGTTTGCAGCTTTTATGGGAACCCCTGGCACATGTTTAAACAGGAAGCTTCCTTATCACTGTTCCTGTTTTGTGGTGCACCGTTCCAATATCAGACTATATTTACTACAGATGCAGATATGCAGCAGTGTGCCAGTAAAGGCAAGAATACTGCAAACATGGATGTAAATAATGTATGATTTAAAATACTAACTTGCATATTTGTTTTAAGGAGGGAAATAAGCATGACATTTGTTAGACCTCAAGGATATACACAGTGTGTTTGGTGAAAACCAAAACAAAACAAAACAAAAATTCAAAAATACAAACATTTCTTTTGTTCGTTTATGAGAAAACTCCACAGGGCACCTTTAAGTTCCCAATTAGCTCCACTGGAACAGAGGCCATTCTTTCTGGGGTCCCTGAACGCACCACATTAACAGATTTAAAAAGACAACACACCATTGCACCACCTCACAATGCACAAAACAAAACAAGCTGGTAGACTGTTTTACAAAATAAGGGGTCTTGATGGAAGTATAAATCCAAAATTTAGCATTACACCTTTGCACAATATTGAAATGAAGAGAGACCTGATGATACATAATTAATTATAGGCTATGTACACAGACAAAAGTTAACAAGAAACCATATAACCATATGATAGTAGGTCTATGTAGATTAAATTGTGCTTTAAGTTTCACTGGGACATTTTAAAAAAAAATATATATTGGTTTTCACACTGAAAATTACACAGCCTAGGTTAGGATTGTTACCTCTTTTGTGTCTGTTTTAACTGTATTTGCTCAATGCTTTATTTTAGCATTACTCTTAGACAGCAAAGGTCATTATAGTTTTTTCAACAGGGGAGAGGCCAAAGAGTTCTGGTTAAACCATTAGGAGTTTTATAGAGGAGCAGAAGTAATTTTAACTGTAAAGGAAGGAATAAATCATATCAGGGGCATTTCACACTGACAGGACAACGTATGACATAAAATAAAGACTAGTATCTGCAGCGTGACCTTGTGACGGTACAAGAATAACGTGGGAATTTCTTCTTCTCTCCACCTGGGACCTCCCTGCTTCCCTCCACTCCTCCTCCAGCCCGTCACCTAACTTCCGGCCACTCTCTCTCCGCTCCCTTCTCAATCAGCTTCTCCGCCTCTATCAATCTCTCCCTCCTTCCCGCACACACAGACACACTCACATACGTCCAACCGGTCGAGTGTCAGTGTGTGAACCATGGATTTCGACTTCGATATACTGGATTAAGAACCACGGTTTTGCGTCCAATTTCCTTCGCGGCTCCGCCCGGTGTGCTGTGAAAACTGACGACTCAGATCTGAGAGTTTCATTGGATTGACCGACAGCGGCGGGAGAGGACTGGTGTTACCCCACACACAGCACAAAGAAAACGGGGGGATATTAAGCAGAAAAAGAAAAGCCTAGAAAAAGAGAGGAATGACAATGGCGAACTGTCTCCTCACACTCCTATTTGGTATTTTAATGCTCGGTAAGGAACGTTTCTTTGCTTGACTATTGATAGCTAATTAACTCGGATACATGTCGGCGTCCTCAAGGAGAAGCCAGTATTAAACCCAGTTTAGAAATCTGTCAATTGCAACGTTATTTGCTTTTCGGCAAACGCACATGCCTTGTAAGAGATACTTTGAGGCATTTTCCATATCTTTAACATCCAGGAGCCAGTCCGGCTTATGTCTTATCTTTTCAACAGTGCTCAGTTTCAATAGACTTTAAACCTTTTTTTAACTTGTTCCCATTGCAAGGTGCTGCGAACTGTTGTGAATTTTGATGGAAAAAGTTCAGGAGTGCAACAAGCGAACAGATGCAAAAAGTTAAAAGTTAAGTGTGAAAAAGATGTCGCTTGGTTTGTTTAATTATGCCGAATTGAAGAGTGGATCCGCGACACTAAATACAACTGTTTAGCTTTTTTTCTTTAATATATCTCTGTGTGACGACAGACTAAAAATAGCCAAATGCCATTTTGTTAAACTGAGTCTGGCAGTGAAAGTCTGACGTCTCCCTTCAAGGGAGAACTGCACCTACCTACTGTTCTGGATAGACTTGCTCCTTAAAATAACAGTCTCACTGTGTATAAATCTGCTGTGCTATCTTGTTGAGCGAATGTGATGAATTTGATGAAGGCTGGTAAATACATTTTTAATGACAAAGTGAAGGAGAAAAGGACTACAGCGATCCCCAGTTTGATGATTCAGTCAATGTAGACTGTAACTCTCTTAAGACCCAGTGATTAACATGAAGTGACCAGATATGACAACTTCCGATTAGCTGGCTCAGAAGTCAAACTGGGCTTGCCATGATGATTAACCATATTATTTGGCTTGCATTCATACCAGAGCCAAACCCAGGCTAACCAACTGCCAGACTTGTTTAAGGAGGGCCAGTGCTTGGTCACTAGGCTTTTTTGTTGTTTTTATTTTTTTGCTGAGACTTGTTCATTGGTTTACCTCAGGGCCAAACAAGCTGAACAAGGCTAACCAATACTGAAGTTGCCATATGTTTGTCAGCATAACAGTGAATGTCACTGGGGCTCTCTCTCTCATATATATGTGTGTGTGTGAGTGAGACTTGGCTTAAATTAGTGCAGTGTAAGATGATCAAATGTCGCCAGCTCTCCTGTGGTGTGTGGTTCTGTAGGAGTGTTTGTGTGTGTGCGCGTATTCTGAAGCTGCAGATGGGAAAGTGGCCAGGGTATACGAATTGCTTCAACAAAACTGAAACATAGATAATGCAGACCGGATTACAGTACAGTCCTGACAGTACGCAATAACTTATGGGTTGACAAACTTATTGTGGCCACAGAGTCAAAGTCTCTTTTAATGTCACCGGCCATATTTCCTGCTGTGTGACAGTGTGTAGAGCATTTGCATGTTAGTCTGAGGTATAATGCTCTGGTCGGTGATACATGAGGGCTGTTGTTATATTTTAATTGCAGTTTACCAGAGATACAGTTCTGTTGCTGTCCATATTAGTTACTGTTAGCTGTTTTATATTTGCCTGTATGGCCTGCATGTGTTTTACGGTTTTGTGCATGTATGCATGTTTTTGTCCCGGTTGACGGTCTTTTGGACTTCAGTGAAAGAAAATGATCCTGTGCCCTTCTAACTGGACCTCATTGAGTGTGTCCTCACTTCAACCCTGGAAAAAATAAGTAGCACAATTAGCCTTTAAATGCATCTGTTGGTTATGAGTTGGTTCTCTTTCTTTCGTGAAAAGTTGAAACGGGTCTAAACTGAGCGTGTCTGTAGTCAGTTGTGTTCTTTGCCAGTAGTTAATATATAAATGTGTCAGTCATGACAATTCATGACGCGTTTTTGTACAGTTAGATGTGCCATCTCAAAGGCTATGTTTTCATAAATGTATTTAGTAGGGATGAGTATTGGAAAGGACATACCGATACGCATCAGGATAGATGGATCACGATGCAATCATATCATGATACATTACGCTACGACACATATTGCGATATATTGTGATATTCTAATTCAAAGAAAATGTGAAAACAACTGCAAAACAAGTGGCTGTGTAAGATCTGAGTTGTTTTAATAAATCGTATCACATTTAATTGACATTGAAATTTCCTTTCTAACTTATTTTAATTGTAATCGGCAAATTACCAAACACACTAATGTGGGAAAAATGAAATTTAAGGGCACTCTTATTCTTGAACTTGACACATTGAAGCAGTGGACACTAGGGTGGGACTGATGGCAGAGCCAGTTGTCTCAGCCCCCACCATCATAACATCATGATGGTTCATTTCAGACCAGCCTTTTGTTGGAATCACTCCTGATTCGCATTTTCTTATAGCGAGATTTCCAAAGTTGGCGTAAAATTCGCTTCACAATTAATGGAACTATAGCTAATGCTATGCAGCCGGCCTCGACTGCAGGCAATTGCCACTCCCTCCTCCTGCCCACTCCAGCAGGTGGAGAAGCGAAACTTAAGTGGGACAAAGAGTGATGGTGGCTAGAAGGAAAATCAGCTCGGTTTGGCAGTAATTTGATGATGAAGAAAGTGATAACAAGGTCGAGTGTTGGTTGTGTAAGCGAAAGCTTGAATATAACCACCCAACCGGACCGATGAGGAACCGCATTCCGCTAAGGCATCGAGACGTAAACCTGCAAGGAGAGCAAACTACTGCTAGCAACACTCTGCAGACAAGTATTACAACATTGGCCACTCCAACCCACAGATGTTGTCATGCCAAGCAGTCAGAAAAGATAACACAACTCATCATCGAAATGACTGCCTGTGATATGCTGCCACTATGTTTTGTTGAAGGCAAAGGGCTTCCTCAAGTTAAGGCACTATATTGAGCCTGAAGACACTGTACCGACTAACCTCCTAGATAAAATTGTGCTCAAGATGGTTTTTTGAGTGATTTCTTGCTTAGATTAGTCACATTTACAACTTCCGTTTAACCATCAAGGAAATTAGTCGCCAGTTAAGTTCCAGTGAGAACAAATTTCTCTCCTGGGTCTCAAACTGAAAAAGTTTGGACAATATTTACAGTGCACTCCCATTTGCCAGAAGGGAAGAAATTTACTTATTTTTTCCATCATCACCATCAAAGCAAACTGGTTTTTACTGAGTCCTTGCTCAGGCCTCGCCTTTTGACCTCTTGTATTGTATGAGATGTTTTTTAAAAAAGCTCACTGGCCAAAATGTACTGTGTATCTGAGGTCCCCATGTCTGATTTGGAAATATTAATACCGACCCTAAAATGTATAGTCTGTTCTTGCACAGTTTTGGGCTTGGATCAGATAATTGAAAACTAAAAGCTTTCACATTTTTACATATATTAGTACCTTCTGCATCTGTCGTGCACAAGTCTTGCACCCTCAATTTTGCCATTTATGGTCAAGAAATATTTGAAGACATTTGGTTTAGGCCATGACAGCAGTGCACTATTTAAAGGGAAAGTTTACTTTTAAAAAAATATGAAAGTAAGTGTTGAGGGGATTACTGTGCATTTGTGTAATTTAGCACCTGAAAGTGGGGAAAAAATAATAGCCACTGGGACTGTTATTTACAGTACAGTCCAGTAAATATTATTGTATATTTTAGTATTTATTGTAGCTTGATAATGTGTCTTGGTTAAATTATCCAGCCAAAGTTGGTCTTAAAACCAGAGTAAGGAAACCACTGTTTTCACTGGCTGCAGTATCTTTCCTTGGCCTGACTGGGGGAAAATGACCAATCATTAATCACTTCCAGTCACCTCTCACTCACCCATGCCACACAGTGACAGCAGAGCAGGAATGTTGTCCAAACTTCCTCATAGCGGGTGCCCAGGACGGCATGGCGCTGCGCCCCCTCTCCACCCACTCAAATAAAAACGTCACACTATCCGATTTTTTTTGTTTATTTATTTATTTTTTCAGATTCTTGTCTTGGTTTTTCAACTTTCGAGGTATCCTCAGGCTCTACCGGCTGAGCAGTATATGTACCAACACAGACAGGCAGCCTGGAAATTAAGTTAAAAAACCATAAGTCTCAGCATCTAGCCAAGCAACTTGGAGTGTCTTGTTATAGTGATGGATGGCCCTGTCACTCTGTAAGGTATATTATAGTCATTTTGTCACATAACACAGCAAAATCTTAATGCACAGGCTGTTCCAAATGCAGAAAGAAAGGAAGTATTTCTAGTAGATGATAATATGCTTTTACTTTGTAATTGTATTAAATAATGAACTTAAAGACATTGATAGTGAGGCATTTTTGTTACTTGACAGCTCAGTGATGCAGAAAACCTGCAAATGTGTACGGGATGCTGAACCTCAAACTCTTCATTCAGGATTATTTTGAGTTTAATGAGTTGGTTTTTCATTAAAGCTTTAGTTATGAAAACAAGAAGTTTATGCTTGTTTGCATCACATAGTAAGTGTCTCCTGATGTATCATTTCACTGTACATGATACCTGTCAGACTGTCTGTCTCTGGTCAGTTAAACTTTACACCATTTATGACAGCAGTGGTAAACAGGAATATACAGTAGAATTTATGTGTTACTTTTTTTCTGTTGTGACTTGTTACTTCCTGAGGCAGAAAAAACTCACACACGTAACACCCAGATAAGTGCCAAAAATTCAAGTATTGGTGGACTGAAGAACAGGATATATTTATGGAGCTTTTTTATTTATTTTATTTATTTTTTTTAACCAAAGCTGATCCGAGTATAGACTTGTAGATTTCTCAGATTCCTCAGTATTTTTGGTTTCTCAAGTAAACAGTCAAGGAGGACCTAAATAAGTTAATATATAAAGCTGATAGAACTGTTATTAAAATTAAGTAATATTTAGCCAATTGGGGGGGGGGGGCTTTCAAATGACTAAAACACTGAAGTTGATAAACCGTAAAGCAGCTTTGCTTGAATCAAATGATTAAAAACTGCCAAAATGTAATGTTGCATTGGGCATCAGGCCAAGACACAGATTGTTTTCAAGTGTAGTTTATTAACTACAAACTGAGCAGTAGTTTTCATCTCACTTGCCTTTTGGTTGAGCTGCATGCACATGCCAGAATCGGAGTTGGAATGTGGAGGCCTGCAGCCGGATTCCACCGACCAGGAAGCAAAGCATCAAGGACCAACCTGACTTAGCTCAGTCAAACTCTGCCGTGTTGCTACATGCTTCAGTCAGCTGGAATGTCAGAGTTTTTCTCTCAACATTTACTTTGGGAGGAATGTAAACCAGATGGCTCGCTTTAATGCGACCACACCATGCAATTTCACTAAACAGCACTAATTTTATTATAAACAAAGGAAACTGAATTAGAGAGCCACTTTTACGTAGAAATCTCACCGTCTCACTCTGGCTTCTGTGTCTCAAATCTTTGAAAATCTTTTAAGCGCTGACATAACCAGAGGCTGGAGTTGTTACCAAACAGAACGATGTTGGCATGAGTGTGTTTTGTGTGCAGAAATGCATGTTCATGGAGAGCTAAATCTCTGCTTTTTGCATTATCATCAATACTCTTCAGCTCTACACAAATCTGAACAAGCCCTGCTTGTGTATTTTTTATGCTTTTTTGCATGTGGATATTGAGGGCTTGTTCTTAAAGACCTATAAAATGTTTTCCTTACCACATCGGATATGTGTGAATCCAACCTATTCATTCAGTCTGATGCTAGAAGACTATTGTACATGTGGTATCAGTCTGAGTTTCCATTATTGGGTTATTACTGGTGATAATCTGTTACCATTTTTTCCTACGTGATACCAAGTCGATACTTGAAATTTGTGTATCTGCCAATGATGAGTGCTGATCCAATTTCAGTGCTTTGAAAAAAGTAAATCCATTATTACTTTATTAACAGTTGTATATTCCTAACCCTGTCTGGCTCTTGTGATATTAATGTGCTTGAAGTTTCAAAAATTGGCTGTGGTTTATGGATATTGGCTACTTTTGTGCAGTACAAATGTTGCATCGGATGTAGGGGGCGCCGCATGCAAGAAGCAGGATCCCATTTCTAATAAATCAATTAAGGGGTATTGGAACAGTGCGTAGACTTTTGTACTTGCTGATATTCAATCCAGCATTTTAGGCAGCATCAAAGGAATTTATGATACTAGTACTGAAACAACCCCAGTAAAAGTCCCTTTTTCACAGCCTGATTTGTATTTTGTATAAAATAGGCTAAAATTAAATTTCCACATACCCTTTTATTTGAAAAATGAAAGTCTAGGCTGAAGAGCCTTTGTAATGAAGAAAACAAGCTCTACATTTGTCTTATCGTTTTTTCACTCAGGCAAAGTGTGGTCGGTTTGAATGTCACAGCCTGCCAAACCACCGAAACAAAACAGCGATGAGTGAGAGACATCTGATAAGGCCAGACAAGCAAACCTTAGCAAGTTTTCTAAAACCAAACGGATCTGCTGAAAATGACTGTGATGTGCTTGCGTCTTAAGTTCAGTAAACAGTAATTTAACCACAATTTCTCCCATATGTTTAGGGACATCAGATTAGAGCCCTGCATTAGGATTAGGATCTGCAGCTCTAGTTGGGTTAACTTAAGCTGAGAGAATTTTGTCCGGCTAATAAAAATGTGTCCACATTACTGTTTGTCTAGTGTGCATGATTAACGCATTTTTATAATTGCCTGTTGAATCACAGAATTTTGTTATTCTCAATGTTTAGAACATTTGTGTGAATTCTTAACTCTCTCTCCAACAAGGACACAAAAACGCGTACCTCAAACTCTATTAGCTATGGAAATTCTTTTTACTTCTGCATGCAAACTGTTATGTTTAAAGGAGAAGTTTGGTTTTTTTTGTACATTAAGCCTTATAATAAGGATGTTTATGATCGACACAGCACTAAAACAGGAAGTTGAACAACAGCTTTTAACCTGCAAATGTCTCTGTCATCTGCTTCAGGAAACAAACAGACATCTGTTTCCGGCTTATTAGCCGCTGTTTAATGTCTGTGAATATTCTCATTCATCCAGGTCATTGTTCTCTCTGGGCAAATTGAATCGTAGGCAACTGGAC
>JAQLOL010000017.1:15394996-15408539 GCA_029783665.1 Naso thynnoides
TATATATATATATATAGAGAGAGAGAGAGAGAGAGAGAGAGAGAGAGAGAGAGAGAGAGAGAGAGAGAGAGATAGATATATAGATATATAGATATATAGATATATATAGATACTTGTCCCTGTGGAAGACCTGAAAAAAGCAGAAGAAACAAGATGGCAAAGAAGAGAGAGACAGACTGATGACTATCTTCTGTCTCTCTCAAGGGATAGCAGAAGCCCTTGAGCATTACTTCCTCTTTCTCTATCATGTGCCGTTTTTCCTCCCCCGTTCTTTCCACCATTCCCTCACTCTCTCTCCCCCACTTTCTACCTCTTTTTTGCCCCTCTCTCCCTCTCTCTCAGGGACATCTTCAAAGTGAAGCCCTTTGGCCAATCAGCCAGCTGCGGAGATCTGCACTGCTGCTTTCCTTTTCTTTCTCTGCCTGCCTGCGTGTGTGTGTGTGTGTATGTATGTGTGTTTGCAATCTTTCAAGTGTTCAAGTATGTGTATCCAAGTCGAACATTTTGAGTTGACCCCACACAGAGCAGTCCCCCTACACGCGCGCACATACACCCACACACACACACACACACAAATACACAGACAGCATTCAAGCTTCAAGCTGTGCAGTTTTCAAGAAACTCTTATACTTGCCGTAGGGGACGGAAGTTCTGTGTACTCAGTCATGTGTGTATGTGTATGTTTGTGTGTTACAAGCGCATCCACACACTGGCAAATCTCCCAAGGTTCCAGATGTATCTTGAATGTTTCAGACGTGTTGTGGTATCTCTGCCTGTACGGGGATTTTCTATGAGGACGTATATGGAAATACCAAGTCTCACCAGCACATTTACTGTTAAATAATTCAGTGTTTAAGTGATTTTTGTAGATGGGTGGTAACTTAAATATGGAGTGGCCAGAGGAAAAACATGTCATCCTTTGAATAGAGTGAGACAAGTGCAAAGATTTTCCCATGTCCTTCATCCTTGGTTGTATTTTATGGCTTTAAAACTGACCATTTGACTGCATCTAATAACTGTATTTTCAAGGAAAATGCTGTATTTTTTATAAACGGAATCTGATCTCTACATTCAAGGCAATTTTTCCTATTGATTATTCTTTAAGCTATAGCCCTAACACTGAGATCTGGAACCACAGCAACCCTAATATTTTTAAGATAATTATTTTGATTTTCAAATAATGGTGAACGTTTCATTCAAATTTTTCTGGTTTGACCCATTTTTTCAATTTTAATTGTTCTGGTGTACTAGTGGTTTAAATCATTTGGTTTAAGTGAAAATTTCAAATCTCTGCACTAAATTTAATGAGTAAATATTTTAACTAGTACCCAAAGAGAAGACCAATATAATTGACATTATTGTGGAAAAATAACTGTTTTGCTACACAGTGATTTGAAAACTGCAGTTTACAATACATCATCATCATTTAAGGCTTTATTTTTGTAGTGAAGAAGTGTAGGAAGGGTGTTTCTGTAGGTGGTGCATCAAGTTCACAGCAGCTTATAACAGCTCAGAAAACACTTCTAAAACAGAAAGTAAAGAGGAAAAAAGAGACATAAATGAGTTGTTAAATATATGGCTGATTAATAAGAAGTTGCTAAAAACTAAAAATAGAATGAGGATTTTCCTTAAAAAACAAAAAACTCAGTATATAGACATTCCTATTCTATTATTACTTATGACTCACTAAAAGAGCGTAGCAGTGTATCTGCAGAGATCCTGCCCTCCGCCTATATTTTCTTATTTTGCTTTACTTGTGACATTTCTGGGCATCAGCCTTTGTGCAGTGGGTGCGCTGACACCAGCTAACACCAGTGCACAGGATTTAAGGGCAGAACTTTCTAAAAATGTCGCAACAAGGTGCCTGATCATAAGTGTGCATTCAAAAGGAGCCAGTAACCTAGGAAGTGGGTATTTTCAATGTTTCTGTTACACACACCAATTAAGGAATTAAGTTATTCTGCATGTGAGACCGGAGTTCAATGATCATCCCTTACTAACCTTGAGTTTGCCAAGCTAATGTAACGCAAGTATGCTAATAGAGAGCTAAATTTTCCTTTGACCAGTTGGTGGTCCACACATTTCTACATTGCAGTTGTATAAAAGTCTGCATTTTTTGTTGGAACATTATGAAACTGGACAGGGTCAGGATTCCAGCAGTGATTTTTCCAAACCTATAGAGCCTTAAATCCAGTTTCAACCCCCAAAATGTGACTTGAGTTTTTATCTACAGTGCAGAATGCATTTATGTGAGTAGTTTGTTGTTCTGTAGTCTAATTTCATCTTTTTTTATCCACCCAGCAGCTCCTTGTCAGTATATCTTAGAGATTTTTGCACTATTATATGAACGCTGAGCTGAACACAATTGTCTTCTACTTTTTGCACCTCCACTGCCACTTCTCAGGGACATGCATCTGGCGCTGTATATGAAGGTTTAAAAGACATCTGTTTTTAAATGAATCCTTTTGATTTCTGTTGAGTATCTCTGATGTTTGTCGACCATGTCAAGTGTTTTTTGAACAAAGCTCATTTGAGCTGATGTGTTGGTGTTGCAGGTCCATCCTTCTCCATCGCCATCCAATCTGATGTCACCAGTGTTTATCCATGGGAAACAGCCAAGATGGAGTGTTCACTCAGCGTCTCTGGATCCTCACCAAAAGCTGGTACAGCCACTAGACATCCCAGTACTTTTATCTTTGTGAGGACCCTCTCTCTCATAAAGCAGTCCGTAGCCCTGGCAACTAAATGCATCACCCTAAGCTAAACCTAATTCTAACCTAAACCCAGTTTTAACCCTCATACAGCCTTTTGAAGCTTTGAGGACTGACTCACATAAAAAAATGTCCTCACTCTGTAGCAATTGCAAGTACATGTAAGTGCACACACACCCAGGAACACACAGGTAGACCACACATACTAGTAGATGTTTTCTCATACACTCATAAATCGTTATCAGTAACTGTTTCTGTTTTTCTCCTGAGTTCTCTGAACTTATTTTGCTGTTTTTCACACACTTGTGTAAAAAAATGTGACTGTAACACACACACACACACACAAACACATATACACCTTTACTGCGCTCTTCACCTGTCAACCTGTCAACAGCACTGCTAATAAGAGTGATGTAACTTCAGCATTTCAAATGGTTGTATAGATGAAGTAGACTTTCTCTGTCTTGATAACACACACACACACACACACACACACACACACACACACACACACACACACACACTCTCTCTCACTCACTCACTCACTCGCACACACACAGAGCCATCAAAATTCTTTCTCATTTGTTGGTGTGTGCTTGCAGCTTGAAATACTGGTTACTTCCTGGGCTATAACTCATAATAATAACATTTCTTTAACTATTACCTTACACATTCAAAAGGCGGTAATAATGTATCCCCACTACTTCCACTGAACATGCAAAACTGCCAGAGCCAGGCAGCTATCTGGTGACCTACTGAACGCACAAAGAAAGTAAAGGCATCTAAGTTCTTGTCTTGTATAGGGATTGTGGATGATAGGCTAAACCCCCCAAAAAGTGCAGTTTTCCTTTAAAGTATCAGAAGTTGCAGAAGTAGAAGTGCTCAACTTGCATAATGGCTTGTCTTTGCGTTGCATAGTACAAATTTATTTTTTTAAGTATAAGAAACTTAAGCTATCAGAGAGATGTAATTAAATACACCACACACTGACATGTAGTGAAGTAAACAGAGAGATTTCATGAGGTACCTCCACAAATGTACTTGGTTACATTCAACCACTGAAATTTCTCCAAAGAATATAAGTGTTGGATGCTGTTTAAAAAATAAATTATCTGCAGTTCAACCCCCACCACTACTTCTCTTCTTGTGAAACAACTTATCCGCAGTGTAAACCCATCACTATTCCCCCTTCACTCCATTTATCCATTTCTCTTCTGCCCCACCCCTGCCATTTCCTCTCCTCCCTCAGTCATTTTAAACATCCATCCATCTTCTATCTTCCTCCCCTTCCTCTTCACTACATAGGCTTTAACTTAAGTACATTACATGACATCATGCATTTCTCACCACCTCCCTCTGTCCATCTGTCACTTTGTCTCACTGTCTCTCCCTCTCCAAGCATCATCACTTTATGCATTTTTCATTGTGAAACATGTGGTGTCTATATCATATTCTCATAGTGAGCAGCTCCCTTAGTGCTTGTGTGTTTGGTTGTGTAGAAATAATTTTGCAAACACAAGCAGAGCAGAATACAGTTTCCTCCGTTTGGACATATGTGAATGCATTTCTTTGCACCTGTGTCCTCACAGGAATGTATGCTTGCATGTACGCATGGAATGCATGCCCATGCATTAACGCAAATATTTATTTGCAGCAGCGAACGCTGCAGGGATTGGTGGCTCGGTGGTTGTGGGGCATGCCCCCTCAGACATCTGCTCCATGAGAAGAAATTCCCCCTCAGCATCCCAGCTGACTCGGAACTTAAGCATGCACGTGTTAACTATCGGAAGGACGGAAGACAGGAATGTTCTAGTATGCTTGAATATACTTTGTTATTTTTGTTAATGGCGGTAGAAGTGTCGCAGTGATCAAAGTGTTTTTAGAAGTTGTACGCACAGTGGCTTCACTCACAATTGGGTTCAAATCCAGGTCCTTTCGCCTTTTGACAATAATGTATTTCTTAACAAAAACACATCATTGTCTTATTATAGAAAGTAATAACACTAATCATATTTCCATCATTCTGTTACAGTTTTCAAATTAAACTTTTGCTACCGGTTCAGCCAGAATATTTATGCCCTAAAGTGATGTTTACTGATTTTGTTTCTCAGGCAGGCTGAACTCCAGAAAGTAAATCAAGAAAGTGAAAGTAACTGTGTGAATGACACACAGGTAAAACATTAGGTAGACCGATTAGCCAAGTGGTATCGAGTGACGTGTGTCAATAAAGGTGTGGTGTTTCCGTTGGCAGTGTTTGGACAAGGTCCAAACTTTCACATCCACAGGTGTTCATGCCCACATGTGCATACACACACACACACGCACAGAGAGAGAGAAAAAAACTAAAGATGTTGTAAAATGTTGGGTGTGGCTGTATATGACACTTTTAAGCAGCACCTTTGTTCCTGCTTGTTCTGATGTTTCAATTGCAGAAGAATACAGTTATACTAGTTGAGCAATATTAGCTGAGTCATATTAGTGTTCAGACATGTATTTGTGTGTGTGTGTGTGTGTGTGTGACACATTCCCTGCAAATGGCTGAAAACAGCTCTCCTGTTGGAGCTTGTTTTTATTATAAGCATGGTGAAACACAGTCATGCAAAGTATCTTTCATTATTCGTTTCTGCTTAGTCAGTTAGTGGCAATATGCACTATGGTGCAGATGTAGCCTTTCCATTTGTGGAGCTATTGACTATTTACAGGTCAAGTCAAACTTTATTAGTATAACGCATTTCAAAACAACATGAGTTGACCAAAGTGCTTTACAGAAACAACAGCCAGCATAACGAGCAGTAAAAGACCATTTTAACAATACACTAAACAGAAATATAAAGAGACAATGGAGAGGCCTCTATAGACCCATGGAGCAGCAAAAAAAAAACCACTTAGATATCATGTAGATAAACTCATTTAGGAGTCCTCAAAAGCCAAAGAAAAACAACAACAGCAACAAAAAAAATCAACAGAAAAAGTAGGTTTCCCCTTAAGCTTCTGCCGAGCCGGATTGATGACCGGAAGGTATTGGTCAGTGGACCTGTGTGGTCTTGGTGGGGTGCAGGGAGTTAAAAGGTTGGATAGATAAAAGATAAATGCAGCAACTGCAGTGGTGCCACAAGGAACCCTTAGTAGAGACTAAAGGTTAGCGAGGCTCCATACAACCTTTTTTTTCTGTAGTGAAGTCTTTAAGAATAAGTCAGATTTTCATATCCAGCAGTCTTACGATCATTCATCTCTGTCACTGTCACACTAGCTTTCTAACTGTGTTACTAGTTACTTATTGTAAAATTTTGCCTCAGTAGCAGCAAAGTTAGGGATAGAGTTTGGCTGTTGCATCATTTGGTGATGCGCAACCCTTGGATCTAGGAAAAAGGAAAATAATTACTTAAAAACAAGAAATAAGTTAATCCAGTGCAGATTAATAGTACCAAGAGGATGCACTTTCCCATTCTGTGTGAGTTTTTCTGCAGTAGAGAAAAATGACTAGTTAAATTGCAGTTGGGTTCCCGTCCAAGATAACTTAATCAAATTGTTATTGACATTTTTTATGATTATTTATGCTCCCCAAAGGATGGATTTTTTGTTTTATGGCCTCATCAGCTTTCCCCTTAGCTCCACACTCCAAACCAATTAAAAACTTCCAGCCATCATTTCGAGCACTTAAAAGATGATGATAAAGAGCAAGGCTTTGGTTCAGACCAAAATATCTCAGTAGCCATTAGATGGATTTTCAGAACATTTTGTACAGATGCATACAGCAGTCCTCAGAGGATACATCCAACTGACTTTTGTGATTCATGTGCTACCTGCATTTGTGCTTCCCACAGGATAAATATGTTCAGTAGTTTGTTTTATGTCCACATCTGCAGCACTGACCTTCCCATTAACTTCGGCTGTTTTGTTTCCTGTTTTGCTTGCTTTACCATTGTGAAGTCATACCTACTAAAAATTAGCATGTTAGCTTTGTCACTGCAAGCATGGTGGCATCATGATGTTAGCATTTAGCCTAAAGCACCAGTGTGTCTAATTGCCTCACAAAGCTTTCAGTGTGGCTGTAGGCTCTTGTTTGTTTAGTAACAGTAAATCATCGGTACATTATTTGTTCCATCCAGGACCTGCCTATCGACAGGTGTAATGACTAACTTCTCAACACTTCCTACAAGGCTTTTAAACTTATGTATGTTTAAAGCTGTAGTTGGTAACTTTGCCGTTAACATCAATAACTTTTTTGTGTTCTATTTAGAAAAAAACCTAGTCTAAAAATCTTAATGCTCCTGTTATCTTTGTCCAGTCAGTGCTGCTCTCTGTCCTGACTGGTGAGCTTCTCAGTGACAGGTGATGTTGGTACAAGCTTTTTTGCTGTTGAAACATGCCTTATGCTCTAATACTCGCCTCTGCCAACAATAGTGTCTGCAACAACACCATTGGCCTGCTTGAGACCGACCAGTTTAACCCACTGCAACTTTCCCGGCCTCCGTTTTGTCCTATCATGAATCTTTGGTGCAGACTGGACCTAAAAGAGAGAGCTTCCCAAGGAGTTTTAATGCTAAAGCTAGCTTGATTTCCAAATGTTACCAACTAAAGCTTTAAGTTGCACTTAGCAGTTTCACACACTGATAACCCCAGACAGCAGATGGTCAATAATTGTTTTTCAGAAATCCAGTGTGCTGTACAAGAGAAGTTCAGACAAGGTAATGCTTTCGGTTCACTTTGAAACTTCACTGGTAGTCACGACTTTTAACACTTTCTGTATGGAGTTTTTCCCCCAGAGACAATATTGACAACAGTATTGAATGTGGAAAAATGTCAAATGTAAGCATTTGATGTCCTGCTCTTCCCCAGTTTGTGATCACTGGAATCTTTCTTATTTGTAGATATGATTTAGATCAAAATTCCTAATTAAACAAGAGAACCATCCGTTGCATTGCACAGTAACTGGATCATTATGACCAGCAACCATTTATTGAAGTTTCTAGACAGAATGTTTCGGCAAATGTTTACCTCAAAATGGTGTGTGTGAGTGTGTGTGTGTGTGTGTGTGTGTGTGTGTGTGTTTGTGTGGTGTTTGAGTGGCAATCTGTTTGACCCAGAGTTATTTTTGCTTTGATGTGTTATCTCAGCATGCTGCTGCATGTGGACGCAGCATTCATTACTACTGGAATGACTGGCATGTTATTGCAGTCATGGCAGTATGTGTTAGGGAGATGCTGCATACTTGAAATCAGTGGTCGTGAGATGACATCACCATTAGATATATTTTTCTCTCCCTTTTGAAGCACTGCCACTGAAACTGTGACAGTCTGTGTCTTTTCAACACATCACTGTTTTTTTTCTTTCTTTTGCTCAGAAATTCTTTTGTTAAAATAACAGCATACCGCTGTGTTCCTCTTGGGAGAAAATGAAGCTTTGTACTTAAATGGTTCACGAGCACAGACACTGCCTGTGAAGAAGGCATCAGCCAGACAGGAAAAGAAAAAAATTAGGCCAAATGTTGGACAGTTATTATTGTCAGTGGTAATCAAGATGTTTAATTGGCATTCAGCAAATAAAAAAAAATGTTAAAGGGACTAAACAATGCAAATGATCTGTTTTAAGGATTCCAATCTGATTTTATCATGCCTTATGTTTAAAAACACTCTACTTCCATATTACTCTCAATCAGTGATTGGCTCTTAAGTAACTCAAGTTAAAAATCAATTTAAGACCTGACTTGACGTCTTAATTGACTTCAGATATTGCTTAATCGTCATGGACTGCCTTTGAGTTTTTATAACAAAATCAAATTCAGCTTTAAAACTACACAAGTCATTATTTTTTATAGTGATGGATCAAACAGGCATGTGTAATGGATAAAATATCACTTGTCACGACAAATCAAGAATAACCACCTGACTCTGAGATGCCACTGAGCTCTGAGGAGTTGTAGTTTGTTTAAGCTCATTGTTTTTGCTACAGCACATTTATGACTGATTTAATTCCAATATCTCCGTTTCTAACTGCAGTAGGCAGCTTTTTTCAAAGAAAAACAGAAACAAAAAAAAAGCAAAAACAAAATGCAAAAAAAAAAAAGCCAAACATTGAACAACAGAGTGATTAACTAGTGAATATGGAGGAACATTTAGTATCTAGGAAGGTAGATCTTCACTTTTAACTGAGCTTAAATTACAGTGAAAACTGAACTTGGCTTCATCAGGTGGCCAGCCTGTTAATAGAGTGATAACAGATTATGTTTACAGTTTGTTTTGCTGCCACCAAGTGGTCTAAAAAATCCAAGAATTCATCTTCAAACAATTTTACTTGATTTAACCGGAAGCCAATTATAAATAAAATGCTCTATCAGCTGACATTTTGGGTGGATGTAGCTCAGTACATGTAGACATGTAGACTGACTCCAGTCTACATACGGAATCCCACATTGCTCCTAATGGCCGTGCCATTGGTGTGTGAATTTGTGTGTATGAGTTCCTAATGAGCAGTTTGGCTGTTTGCAGAGAAGCCACCTTGATGTTAGTGTGTGGATGTGTGTGTGAATGAGTGAATGTGCTGTGAGTAGTTGGAAAACTAGAAAAGTGCATCTAAATACAGTCCATTGTACCATTTCCATTTTTATGGAGACTTTGCTCAGTTTTGTCTGCATCGTCATATCTCAGAATCCTTGCTGTATTTGTGGCATTCAGTTATTGGGGTCATGAGAGTCCAGCAAACAGCATTTATACATCAAAATATGTTGTACAGCACGAGCTGTTTTTTAAGGCTCACTTGACCAGATCATTAACAGCTAAAAATCAGAATTGTATTTTAAAATAACTTTCTAATAAATTTAATGATACTTCCTGCTCTCCTCTTTTGGCTCCTCAGCTCTTCACTTC
Source organism: Naso thynnoides (assembly GCA_029783665.1). Lineage (NCBI taxonomy): Eukaryota > Metazoa > Chordata > Actinopteri > Acanthuriformes > Acanthuridae > Naso > Naso thynnoides. The sequence continues at coordinate 15,404,574 of JAQLOL010000017.1, forward strand.
CTCCCCTGTCTCTCCTCCCTTCCTTCTCTCCGCTCTCACCAAATTACCCAGCTGTCTTTGCAGGGCCGACAGGCAGCCGTTAATTAGCCAATCTCACGCTCCGTTAGCTGGCCGGGGAGACAGAACGAGTAGAGAAAGAATAGATGGCGAGATGGAGAGAGAGGGAGAGAAGGTGGGAGTGAATGAGGGAAGAGTGGAGGGAGTGAAACAGATTGTTAAAGTGAGCAGGAGTGGAAGACAGTGAATAGAGGAGGCAGTAAATGGAGGAAGAGTGGCTCGAGAACAGCATGCAAAGTTTCCTAAAGAGGAAGACAAGGAGGAGAGAAAAGGGAAGGAAGGCATTGAATTCTAACAAAGTGGCAAAGTGTTGAACGGATAAGAGAGGGAGGGATGAGGAGAGGACGAACAGTTAAGTAAAAGAAGTGGTGAAGTGATGAGAGTGGATGACAGAAACACTAAATGATTCTCACTCTATTAACTGTTTCTTGGGAGCTAATAACAGCTGCAGATAAAAAAAAAAAAATAACTTGACTTCATTCAAGAAAGATCACTTAAGTTTGTGTTTAAGTACATTGGTTCTATTCTGCCCTTTTTTGCTCTGACAGGAAAGCGATTGTGGAGTGTCTGTCAGTCCCACTTGGCCAGATTTCTCCAAAAACTTTTATTTGATCATTCCCTGAATCTTCATGTAGTGTCATAATAAGGCTAAAATCTCTATTTTCATCGAACTGTGGCTGTCAGATTCCCATGAAATTTAAAGGGAGCAAGGCTCATTTCCAACTAAAACAAACTGCATAGAACATCAAGAGTGTCCAGCGACCTTCTTAGAAGTGGTAATAACATAACCAAAGACTGGATACTCATGCTGCTCGCAAACTGTTCACAATTCTGCCATCTGGGCAGCGCTACAGGTGCCTCAAAGCCCACACATATATGCTCAAAAACAGGCTTTCCTCAACTGAACTATTCTCTGTGCAGACATTGCCAGAACAGTATTTCTGAGTTATTAAGCTCCTATTGTACATTATGTGCTTTTTATTACAATGACGTTCTTTTGCACTCTCTTTTTTTGATAAGATGCATAATCTATGAGTGACACGATAATGTTTCACATTAATAATCCTTTGAGTTTTGATGGCATCGCGGCCTCCATCAAGACAAACTGATGAATGACCTCCAGTAACTAAAGAATAAAGAATTCCGTTTTTATGAAACATAATATAGGGAGTGTGTGGGAAGCATACAGTGTTGCTTCATCTGCAAAGGCGAGACATTCAATCACTGAGGTTACTTGTGAACTCTTATCTTGTAACTACATTGATAAGAGATGTGGGGAAGCCCTATAAAGTTTTAAGAGCAGAAAAGTAGCTTGTGTTGTTTAATTCATCTAGCACTTTTATGCTTGTCTTTACGCTGTGTGATGTTTTCATAACTGAAAACCCAAAGGATGTACTAAAGAGCCTAAAACATTCTTTGCAGCTGAATTTGAGCTCATAGCTTTTGGAATATGTGGCAAAAAAACTTTTGGGGTTTTTTTGTTTTCCTGCCGTGATCCCAACAGGTTACCAGTGTGATGAATGTTACATAGTCTTACTGCCTTTTTGCCACCTTCATATGTCCCATCGACAACAAGATTAGTTCGAGCACTAATACGGAAGTTGTCCCCAGGTTTCACTCTGTCATCAGTTTCTTTCATGACTTCATGTTTGATGGAAAAAAAAAAGAACCGTTAGCCTAAGTTAGCCAAACATTGCTAACTAATGTTTGCCTCTGCAGAATGTAATTGCTACCCATTGGTTCAAACATCCTATTAGTTAATATGCTATTTGGACGCTGACACGTTTATTTGTCAGTCCAGTGTCATACTAACTTGAATGCCTTAAACTTGTATGTTTCTTTAAAATAGTAATTACTCAAGTAGAAGTCATGCAAATAATTACTTGAGAAAGATTAAAAAAGTATTTAGTGAAAAGACTACTTAAGTCCTGAAATTACCTTCAGTTATTGTTTAAATAATCAGAGCAAGAAAAATGTAATCAAATAGAAATAAAATTATGATGATGAATGAAGTAGCAATGTGCAAATTGTCAAGAGTTGCTTGTGCTACCCTCTGTGGGATTGCAAGGCAATTTGTGATCTTTGCATTCTTCATAGAAGGTTCACCAGAGGAGGAGGATTTCCCCTTTTTGTTCGACCCTATTAAGGCTGTGTGCATCGTCAGTTTGTAGGGTGAACCCTCTGTTGACAGAAACATATCAATATGGCAACGGGGTATTTATCCATTAAAATATATTTACTGTAACAACAAATTCACACAAAAACTTTCATTTATGGGAAATGTGGTAGGTCCTTTAACTGGACTGAAATTAGCTGTCCACAGCCAAAATAATCTAGTCTTAGCGGGATAATTTATCACATCATGTTTTCTCAAGTTCTTTAGTCCATCACTGTTGTCCACTCTGCCTGTGTGTGTGTGCTCTGGTGTGTGCTGCTGTTTTTGTAAGTGGCACAAGATTTTCTGTGTTGTCATTATGTGACTTAGTGGCTAAGTTTGGTTGGTGAAATATAGTCAAAACATGGCCAGCGTTAAGTTTGACTGGTTTAATTTTAACAGAGAGATGTCTTCCGTCAAGTGACTTTTTTCACCAATGATTAAAAATAGAAGTAACAAGCGGAACGTTGCAAATTGTAACACAGTAAAAATAGTGTTCTTTATCTACAGATATACGCAAGTAAAAGTTAAAATTATGTTGCGTTAAAAATACTCTTAAAACGTCAATTTATTCAAAAAATTACCCAAGTAATTGTAACGGAATAAATGTGGCGTGTTACTACCCACCTCTTTCAAAAATATTCTCGTTCTATAGTAGTAATGGGAATAGTTATGGGGGTTACATTAGACACACACAAATATTTTATTAGTGGTTTATCCCCTTTCAGATGCCAAACATACTGAGATGTGAGAAAAGCCTTAGATAAAAGTTTAATGTAAGTTATTTGTCAGTTCTTCCTTTCTTTTAGTATTCAGTGGCCTCAAGATGACTGCAAAAAATCTTAACCACCACTTCTATTCAGGTGTTCAGCACAAGTGAAATATGAGTCTTGACTCAAAACATCAAACACTGTCTCACTATGAATATTTATACTGTAGTAAAAAACTAGAGCAAATGGTGGCTTACCAAACCAAGACTTAGATGGAAAAGGGGTATAAAAGTAGCAAACTAAGTGGAAGAGGAGGGGAAAGGACGGGGTGACAGTAAAGCACAAATTGGAAAATGTTGAGCAGATAGTTGCGAACAGCAGAGCAGTGCCATCAGTTTCACACCATTAGGTCTTGCAGTTAACCAGGAATGGGAGCGAAGATGCAACTTCAAAGGAACACTCAGAAATGGCAGATTCCAGTGTGATCAGACTAGGAAGGGTTCACTTCTTAACAGAATTATTCCATGTGCAGTGATAAAACAACATTGTGACTCGGGGGGTTCTCATGTATAGGTGGAAGTCAAAGGGGACCTTGAACAAGTGAAACCCCTGGTGTTTGTAACAAGTTACGTGTCAATATAAAAAGATGTTTATCAAACCAAAGCTGCTGGAATGGCCTGTCCCTTTGCACTGTTTGAAAATGTACAATTTCAGTGCTATTTCCTCCAAAATCTAACCTGTCGTCAGTTATTGAAAACCACTGGGAAGTCTCCAGAGACAGTTTTCTTACATTATGCAACAAATCATATTCTCTCAGTGGCCTGAATGAATCTGCAGATGTTCACACATTAAGATTTAATGCCAAAGACACATTGGAACCACTAAGACAATAAAATATGATCCAGTTAGGCTGTTTAAAGTAGCATATCCATTATTTTTTAGGCCTGTTAGACATTCCAAAACTGCACATCAGTTTACACTATGAAGCACTTTTATGCTCTGGTAAATTTTCCTGTTGTCAGCTTTCTTTTTTGTAGTTGGCTA
>JAQLOL010000017.1:15408639-15419724 GCA_029783665.1 Naso thynnoides
ACAAAAAAAAAAAAAAAAAAAAAAAAAAAAAAAAGCTTGTCCTCCATCAATGCAACTCAATGGTCATATATTCACAAGGCATCCATAAGTCAAACGGGCCAAGTATCAAGTAAAATTTGCATTTGTTTGATGGAGGTCTTTTTATGCAGGGAGTAACAAGGGAAACTTTGCTTGCCAGTGGCTTTGTTTTTGTGAGGCTTAATAGTGTTTTTTATAGAGTTTAGTATTCTACTCTACTAGTGCTGTCTTGCTTTATGAAGCAGAGAACACACACACGGTTTCATTAGAATCACTGGTGGTAATTGTCAGTCTTTTGTGAGAATGTGTATGTGTGTTTCAAACAGTTTTATGCCTTGGACTCTCCTCAAGGGATTAATCTAGAGAAATCCAATCAGACTGTCTTCATTTCCACAGACAGCCATTTTAGTTTTATTAGCTCAGACAGGAGCCAGATATTCTATTAGAGATGCACTGTAGTTCCTCTCCTGCCATCCAATCAGCAGTCACCCCTCCTCCTTCCTCCCCTGTTGAAGCTGTGTTATTAATAATGAAGCTTGCATAGTTTTGAAGTTCTGACAGACTATGTTGTCAAAGCAAGTCATCAACTGGTCTGTCAGCTGACACCTCAGCCCATTACACCAACCAAATCTTTAACAGCCATCTAGTTTTCTAATGTTATTTAACATGGCTGTTTTACCATACTGTGCCATTGGACAGATTGTTGCTAAATATGTCAGATTCATGATGTTCTGTGTTTTTCTTTTCCCTAATCCCTTTAAAAAAACAACCTCCATTTGTATGAGTGAAACAAGCCCCCTCAGATGGTAGGAGACAGTGTGTTAAGTGTTTAGTGACATTTTTTATTAAAGGACTTGCTTTTGCTTGCTTGAGTAGTAAATGCATTGATTTTTTTAATGATTGATTTTACAATGTTATTCTTAACTTAGCTTTGCATGTTTTTTCCCCACTGCAAAAATTTAGCATTATCATGGACAAGAGAGCTTTGCTGCAGCTTATACAGGCATTGTTCACCCAGGGTTGGTTTTCCTTAAGAGGTACTTTGTCATATAGCACGTCTTCTGACCACATCTTAAGGCAAAGGTATTTTCACTTGAAGGTGGGGCCTAAAGCCTGTCTTGAAAAGCGGTGTCCTGCCTTACGTAACTCTCTCCAAAAACTCAGTCTTTTGCTCCCTCTGTAGATATAAAAGACTCATTCTAAAGCCTGGTATACACTGTGCGATTTTGGGCTGTCCCAGACAAAAGACGACCAAATATGGCGATATCTTTGGTTGTGGCACTAAAACAGGGGGCCTGCGTTGCACGGTGAGAAGGGTTCACAGACAGCCGTTGTCACAGTCTTGCAACCAAAGATGGCCTGAGATAATCTTCTGACAGTGTCAGAAAGTTAGGACAACCATCTCACCGCATCTGACGGTGTGACTGCTGCTACGACCTGCATCCACTTACCAAACAATAGCAATGCAGCAACAAATGATGCAACGTAGTAGATGCTAATAAACACATAGCGTCAGCTCTTTGTGCAAAATTGGCATCCAACCGTGTCCACATTCTCCTTCTCCTCCTCTCCTTCGTACTTTTTTCAGTGTATATAAATGCCGCTATTGCGAGTGCTCATTTCTTGCTTAGCTTCATTATAAATGTTGATCTCTTGTCATGGCTCTGGCAGCGTAGATGGATGATGCATGTGTAGCCTGCAATTGTCAGGTGTTGTCATTGTATAGTCTGCACATATTAAACTTGATGCTGACCCAAGGTTATGAGATCCATGTCGAACAGTGTAGCATGCAATGAACTTTTAAGATTGCTAAAATCTCACAGTCTCTAGGAGGCTTAAGGTATGAAACAGAATAATTCTTTTACTTAGGCAAAGCCACACTAATAAAACCATACTCACTCCAGTGTAAATGTCATAGCTAACATCCTGTAACTTTACAGCTATCATAAATGCGATACTTGTGTAATGTAGTTTGCATGTCGCAGCAGTTATTGGCTTCACCACAGTTGTCATCATGGTGGTTGTGGTGCTATTTTCTGAAACAGTAATTCCTTTTTAGTTGCTAAACTTATTTACCTGCGTCTGTGGTAAGCGACATTCGCCAAAGCAAAACTTTGCTGAAGCTGAAGCACAGCTGTTCTTCACCGCCACACACACATTGGTGTTGCTAACATTTGCTATTTGTACAACACAATGTGAAAACCGTCTTTAACTATGATATTTACGCTTAGGGTTCAGCAGTATAATCTCCACAAGCGAACTTTTTGAAGTGTTGATGAAATCGCTGCTTTTCGTCCTCTTCTTGTTTCACAGCGTTTGCCATCCAGCTTGCTAGTGCCACCTTCAGATCAGGAGTGTAAATTGCTCTGCTACATCATATATGCATGCGTGTTTCAACAATGGGGAGTCATTCACAGAGTCAGTCAGTAAGCCCCTGACACATTCGTAGGGCCGTTACCCTCGGCCAAAAACAAGCCTGTGATCTTTTTGTTGAAATTTGGTTTTACATGCAAAGAAGTTGTAAATGTTGCAGGCACCTGCTTGTGTGGCAGCACACATTTCTCTGTCTCTCTGCGTTTAGAGAATAACTGTGCAGTCAGACAGTGAAAACAGAGCTGTAGCTTATCAAGTGACTGTTGGGGTGGGAGTCAGCAAGTTCAACAGTTCATAGAGGAGGGTAGAAAGGTCTGTGTGAGGGACACGAGTCTGCATTCAGCAGAGGAACAGCTGTGGGCAACAAGCTGTGCGTCAGCCTGCCGGTGGAGGATCAGATACTCCTATAGCACCTCCCATGAGGAGGGGGTGGGGTGTTATCTCTGGTGATACTACGTGCTCTCTGAAGACACAGCTTGAGATGTCTTGACATTGCTGAGTGCCTCTTGCTGTTGATTCATGGCTATACGATAAACAAAATAATCTCCTCATTCGCTAAGTATTTTAAAATCCCCCTCTCTCCCCCCTTCCCGCTCCTCGTTCTCTGTCCTTTCTGCAGTCAAGAACAAAGAAAGTAAAGGATGGAGGCTAACTGTGAGAAAGCAGAGGCTTTCTAATTATAGCTCCGTTTCTCGAATATGGGTGTCGCTGCTGAAACAAGCAACCAGAGTTCGTGCGTCAGTCCTGCAGAATTATGCAAAATGTGTCTTTGATCAGTAACGTTGGTGTCAGACACTAACCTGGTGTTATCAGAACGTTAGAGAAATACAAACCTTTTGACTGTCAGCTTGACAGTTTGTTAAATGGTGTGATTACATAAGAATATATTTATAGTTATTATATAGGGGATTCAAATAGTTTTATAAATCCTGTCATCACAAAACATCTCTGTTCAAGTAAATGTATTTGAATGCATTGGCATTGCAACAATGTAAGTCATATATATTTACTTGAAAACGGATGTTTAAATCAATATATAACTCTACCAACAAGTGTACCGTATTAGTTGTGATCAAAATAACTTGCAAGACAGGATTGCATTCCCTATTTGAAAATATGTAGACATAACTATATGTATTTGACATTCACACAATAATATATTTTGATAAAAGCAGCTAGAACAGTCTAATAAGTTCAGAAAATTTCATCAGTTAACTGTAATGCAGCCTTTAAAAGGGACAAGACAACACCTGTGTCATATAACATTTAAAAACAGAATCTAACATCGAAGACGATATCTTATATAACTATATTGACCAAATATTTTTATTTTTCCCAACCCCACAAGTATAATCAAGTGCTACAATTGTAGACCAACAGGTTAACAAACATTGTCAGAAGTTCAGACAGGTTGTAAACAAGGCCAACACTTCATCCAGGTTTTTAACTGAAAGTGAGAGCACCTAAGATGCTGCTACCCTCATTTCACATGTAAATTGTTTGCACCTGCTGCTAAAATCAGTGTTGCAGCATAAAGCTATCTGTGGTTTTTGCTGTGGAGCTTCTCCTCAATGACGCATCAAGACAGTGGTTATTAACGAGAATAATGACTGAATGTTTTATTAGGCTATAATTAATGCATACTATGGTTAAGTCTAATTTTCAAGACGATTAGGATGGAATTTGGGACCGATGCTTGTAATTTAAGGACTGTCCCGAATTTTTTCAGGACATCTGGTCACTCTAATCACATTGATTACATTTCATTTGAAAAATAGGGTGACATAACATGAAATACTTGGGCAAAGTCTTGCATGGTTCTCTTGAAGACCTGTAAGGTTAGTCTGACATTTTGCCTAGTGTTATTTCACACAGTAACGTGTACCTACCATGTTAGTAACATAACACTGCTATTGCACTTATTGTGTGAATTTGTCCGTTTGGCCTGACTGGTCTTTGCTGCTTTTTCTAATTTCCTTTGGGAATTCAGAAGTAGGTTTCAAGAACTCTGCTGTCCATATGTGGTCAAAAGCTGCAACTTATTATTACACAGCTGCTTCTTCAGATCCAACATCTTCTTCCAGGAGAAACTGGCCTCTGTGAAATCCATTGCAGCATAGTGACTCGATTTTAGTTTCCATCGATGTTAAGTTCCCGCACAGACACCACCAGCTGTCCCCTAGGCGGAGTGGTTTGTCCGGCTCGGTCTGTGCAGCTGGCTGCTGGGCTGCTGCGGCCTCCTTCTCCTCTTCAGGCAGGCCACATACATCAGATTTTACCAGTGCACTGTTAAAATCCTTTTTGTACATAACTTTATCTTCACAAATATTGCCATCTGCCATGATGAAAAAGTTTTTGCGAATATAGCGCAATAAGCAAGACAGTGGAAAACAGTTTAACTCCTGGGGACTGAGGTGCCACCCCTCTCTAAATGTGGAAGTACAATCTGTAGTTTAGACAGCAAAAGGCAGTATAGAGAGGAATTTGAAGTCAGGAGCTGAATACTGTACCAATCAATGACATTTTGGTTTTTATGTGCAAGGTTTATGATCAGAAGACGCCCTGAATAGGGTCTAAAATTAAAAAAAAGGTGTCATGTTCCTTTAAGATCATTAGAATTGTGCTCAAATTTTAGAATAGGCTTTGTTTGTGGGAACATAACAATTTCATCTCTCAACAACAGTATGAGATTGTCAGAAGTTATTGACGTTGATTAAAAACAATTATCTAAACAATAACAATATTTATTTTTAGTTTGTATCCCTGCTATTTAATTTCATATTACTTGGGTGGGCAGTTTATTTAGACTTGTCTACCGCTTGGTTCCTTCTTTTGAACTTTTCCTGGTGTAATCCATCAGTCCAGGTCAGGATGTGATTCTTACACAGGGTCATAATGAGTCCACACCCCTAGAGATCATCATTGCTATCATACCCATATGTCAGCTTGCACGTGAACATGAACCTGTTTTTCTTCTCCTGAGGCACTGAAGCACGGACCAAAGGGAGCCTGACTGATAGATGGGTCAGGCTTGGTTGGTGGGTTGCTCACTGTCAGAAAAACCTTCAACCCGCCCATGCAGATGGTCTGAGTAAAGTATTGGCTTACTTTGAGTTAAACCTCATATGTGGACAATATGCCTGCTAAGAAAACAGCTTGAAATACTTATTTTTAAAAATTGCTCAAGTCCAAGTTAAGGCTCTTCCATTAGCAGTAAATAGCTCTCAGGCACAGTTCAACATCAGTAATCAATTAATATTCTTTCTAACTCATCACTTGCTTGATTTACTGATTCATTATTTGGTCAATGAAACATAAGACATCAGTGAATTTTGTCAGTCAGTTAGGTTTTGTGGCCAACCGCAAAAAAAAAGAAAAAAAAAACTGATGCCGTAATGTAACACAAGGAAAAGTCACTAATTCTCCTGTTTTTGCTTGACAGATGGCTTAGAACCAAGAACTGATTACCAAAGTGATAATCAGTCAAAAATGGCTGTTTAGTTTTCTGTCAATTGAGTATTAGGTCACTGGTTGCAGCCGTAGAATGCAAAACATGACAAACTGGGTTTCTACCTCAGAGTGAGGAACCATGTGGGCTTTTTTCAGGATGTTAATGGGCAAATCAGCTCCCTCTTCCTGTGTCAGAACTTTACTCATCAGTTGATTCTGGTCAGCGGTTCTCGAGATTTGTGTGTCTGTGTGTGTGTCTGTGTGTGGTCAGTTGACCCATACAGTCCATTACTTAGTGTCACCTCTTGTTTCCTCCTCGTTGGTTGGATGGAGCGCTCGGCTACTTGCCTTTATACAAAAAAAAAAAAAAAACTGTGTCCCCTCTCCACGCTGTCCTAATGCATCTTCATCACCACCATTATCCTCTTCTCCATCAATTTAGTAGTTTAAAACAGCGTGGAGGGAGGCTTTTTATCACTGCTAGTGAAGATGAGAAGCTGAGGTGTTTTGGGTTTTTTTTTTTATTTCTTTCTCTGTGACAGATGACATTAAAAATGGGGGCAATTTATTTCCTTTAACTTGAATATTTCCTTGAAATGTAGGAACAATTTTAAGGATGTAGCATTCAGTGAATTTGGTGCAGCTGGGGTCAGACTGTAGCTCCAGGAAGAATAATCACCCAGCATAGATGCAAACAGCTCACCTTTCGGCAAAATTCATAGTTTTGATATGAAAATGGGTCACCTTCAGGATTCATGCAGATCTGATAAGAAAAAAAAATTAGGGGTAGGGAGCAGGATGCCTAGTAATCATTTGCATCAACCAACAATCAAGAAATACAGAACTCCCCCAGAGTGAAATGTCTGCCCTGCTCCCTGCTGAAAACACACGTTAGTGAGCTTGCTAACATTGTGATAGCTGTTAGCGAGCACCTGTGCTCGTCTCCCTGGGTCTCAGTGCTGTTTTTCGGCAGAAGCTGTCCTGTTCTCTGCCTGCTCAGCCTGTTCTCAGTACGTTTCTCTCCGGGTGGTAACGTTAGGCAGATTTAACTACAAATGTTCAGCGGATGTGAAGTGTCTCTTGTGATGTTTGTGAACTCCGACTCTGTTTCGTGGTCGCCTTCTGGCTCATTTCTGCTCCTGTGCGCCACAGCACAGCTGTACACGGAGGAGGAGCCGCTGGTGTTCCTGAGCAGCACAACCTAAAGCCTCGTGTCAGTAATTAACTCTTGAGTCAACTCATAACTTGCTGGAATATTGAAGATCTTGTTTTATTATTTTTCACATGCAGTGACACACTGCCAGGTAAAACAAGAAAGTGGCTGATAGAATAAATAAAAACAAAAGTGGTTAATAGATTTTGGAATACACCAGCCACATGGCAACTGGACAAAAAAAGTTGATTTTCAACCCAGCTTACAAGTGTTGTTTTTAAATATTTGAGTGATCTCTTACATTGGTCTTTGTAAGATCAAGAATGAAATGCAGCATTTGCCTATGGCATAATACATTCTTATTTATTGCCAGTGAGAACATGGAAAGATGAATGCTTTTCAAATTTTAAGTGATCATATAAAATTATAATAATTGCTATCTAATCATAGGGTCTGTTTTTGCCTTTAATCCTAAAAACTTAATTTTGTCCTGTTTGCGTCTCTTTTTCAATAAGAGAGATGACATTAATGCATTATGGGTTGTAAACATAGCCCCCATGGTGTGTAGAAACACCACAGGAAACATGAAAGTTGCTAGGTATTGGTAATTCACCCTTCTAAAGAAAACATCTTTGTTTATGTGGTCAATAATGGAGAGAAAGGGGAGCCAGCAGCTGTTGAGACAAAAGTTATTACAGCTTGAAATATAGTTCCTTACAAGTGCTACCTTCTTAGCTCAAATGTAAGCGTGAGGAAGGATTTTGACACAGATGTTCTTATTTACTAACTTCCCATAATTTCAGATACTTTCTGTAATATTTATTGAATACTGACAAAATGCAAAACGCGATATCTCATTGATAAAGCTATTTTAGGAAAAATGTGTGGTATTTATTTAATCTATGTGGCCAGTGTTGACAAAGGACAATAACGTGTAGTGTGGTGTAGTGAAAGGAAAAGTAACTCGAGGATCGAGGGCCTTCTGAGTGATGAGTTCAGTCAGTGGCTGGATTGAAAACAATCAGACACATATTCTCTCAGTTCCTGCTGTGGCGTGCTACCTTGCAACTCATGCACAGTATTCTGCTGACTATTTAGAATAAATTATCCTTTGGTCATTGTATCATGAGGTAAGCTTTCATTGTTTTTTAAGTTGATGCATTATAAAATATGACAGCAGATGTTTGAAGCTTATTCAAAAACATCAATAGAAGCTTTGAATGTAGAGAAATGACATTCTCTACAGCCCTAATTTATATTAAAGACCACAGGACAGTGAACTAAAACCAAGGCCAGTGTTTTTACTGTTGCTGCTGCTACTCGTAGTACTACTGATTTTTAATGATGTAGCACTTGAATATTAAAACCATTAGGAAAGAGAGGGAGAGAGAAATTGAGATGTGATTCATTACTCGGCTCTGGGTGAGTTCACTTCTCTCCTCAGTTGTTCTCGTCATTATATTCGCTCCGTTCTCTTCGTTCTTCCTCCTCATTTCTCCATCTCTCACTCCTTTTTTTCACAATCATAATTGTTTTTCATCATCATCATTTGTCTTTTTTTTCCATGTTGTCGTTTGCAAATGTTCTCTTTATTTTTTCATCTGTATCCTCTATTTGTCTCCTAAATGACAGAGGATGACTAAGACTCCATGGGGTTTCTATTGTGCTGTGTGTGTGAGTGTGTGTGAGTGTGTGTAAGTGTGTGTGTGTGTGTGTGTGTAGGTGGTTCAGTGCTAATAGTCCCTCTCTCCCTGACAGACTAATGACTAGTTTGTGCCTCTCTGTCTGTCTGTCTCTCTCGCTCCCCATCTCTCTTTTTTCTCTCTCTCTACATCTCTCTACGTCTTGATCTTGGAAATAATTAGTCACTCGCCCCCCTTCCAAAGATTACATCTATTATCACAAATTCTCTCTTGTCCCTGTTTTCTTTCTTTTGTCATCACTATCCTGCTTTTTATGCCACATGTCCATCTCCGTCTTTTTTATCTCTCATCTTCCAGGGGGAGAAAGAACAGCAGCCGGTGTGGCTTTGTGTGTGTGTGAGCATTTGAGTCCTAATGTGGTTATAATGAATTTGTCGTGTTGGTTTGGACTTTTTTTCTGGTTTAAATTCTACTCTTTTGTTCTAAAGTCTGCTTAGTATAATTAGGGCTGCATTGTACATCAACATAGTACACTTTCTACCTTAGATTTCATCTTGTTTGAAAGTACAGCAACACTTAGCCTATCTTCCAATATAAGACTTGGGGAATGGTGACACTAAATAATCACATATATGACTGTTTATTCTGAGGAGCCCTATTCAACTGCCAGTATAGCAGTGAAGTGTCAATGTGTTTAAGAAGCTAAAAGATTATTGTTGTTTTCACTGTCCTATCAAGTTTATAACTGCAGCTTTTAGTTGGACCACCTTATTGTCTTACAGTTTTTGCTGCAGTAACATTACTGTGCACATGGAAATATGTGAAATCCCTGATTGCAACTTTTCTAACCATTAAAGTGGAATCGCTAAAGAAAACGATTCTGTATCAGTACAACAAGCAATAATTAAACCACCAGGAAAGCTTGTGCTCATTATTTAAAAACGGATGCATATCTATACACCATATTCATATCCAGCTGTTAATTCTGTGTATATCTGCTAGCATTACTCTTTCTTACACTGCACTGTATATTCTTTTAATATCTTAAAGTGTCTGCTGTAGCTGCTGCACGTGTTGTGTGTTAATGTATTAATTTTTACTCTGTTAAAATTGTTCATTTTGTATAATTCTCACCATATTTACATACCCTCACTGTTCTGAATAGATGCTAAACTGCATTTAGTTTTTTCTGTACTCGCACTTGTATAATGACAATAAGGTAGAAACTCTATTCTGTAAGTCTAATTTAATCCAGGGTCTCAGCAGGATTGTTGTATTCAGTATAAATAAAACTGACATGACACACGTTAAAAAAAAAAAAAAAAAGCAAATGATGTTAAAAAAAATTTTTCTTGGAAATCATTATATTTCAAAGATTCTACTGTGTCGCTTGGGAAGACTAGAAAAAAATGAATCTTTGTTTCCGTGGATGTAATGTAGGTCTATGATGGGTTTAGCGTAGTTTAGCACAAAGACTGTTAGCAGGGTGTAACTGCTACCTTTGCTCCACCAAAACTAAAACCATATGGTCCACTGACCTCCAGCCGTCTCACTCATAGATTGTTTTAACTCATTTAATGTAGAAATGTAGGAAGACATTGCGGTTCTAAAAAAGGACCCCCAAGTTATTTAAATGTGTGTCTCTGTCTGTCCCTCTCAGATGACCTCGCGTATGAGGTGCGTTGGTTTTTCACCAGGCTGCGTGGCGGAGAGAAGACAGCTCAGGTGGCGAGCGTTGACCGCTTCGGAGTTGTGAGAAAAGACGCTCGTAACTCGTCAAGTGACATTTCAATAGAGCGCAAAGATACACACACCTACATGCTGAACATTCATGGCACTCAGGACAGGTGAGTGTGTGTGTGGTTATGGATAAAAGGGGTTATTAAAAAATCTGTTTGTTTCTTTTTAAACTCTTTGACTGGAAGATTTATTTATAAATCTTAAAGCAACACAATCTCAGCTGCACGGTCTCACTACTTACAATGTGTGTGCGTGTGTGCGTGTGTGTGTGTGTGTGTGTGTGTGTTTCTGTTTGTGTGGTTTCCAGTGACAGCGGTGAGTATCACTGCATGGCCACTCCCTGGTACCTGTCAGCCTCAACGGGGTCATGGACTGAAGCTGGAGAGCTGACGTCATCCCGAATCTTCCTCACAGTTCGATTTGCTGGTGAGTAGTGTGTGCTGGTGTTCCAGATGGTTCACACAAATACAATTGTGAAATTGCTAAATTTTGTCCCAGAATATTCATTTTCCCTGTCAAATTCTTTCTTTTGCTACTGGAAATAGCAGCTTGTGTGAATTGAAGTACAGAAAACACAGAAACAGGCACATTAATGTAAACATGACACATGAGTTATTTTAACACGCTCACGAGATATATATATATATATATGTATATGTTACTTGATACGGTTGACCACCAATTCTTTTTCTCTCCCCCTCTGCAGTG
>JAQLOL010000017.1:15419824-15435881 GCA_029783665.1 Naso thynnoides
CAAGAACGGCTGGGCTTGCACCGTGGAAACTGTCCTGTCAGGGTTGGACATTCCACTGTTTTCCAGTCAATTCTAAAATCTGTCACAAGTGGACGAAGTGATGCCTCTGGCGTTGTTGTGCTGCTATGAAATGTCTCTGCTGTGCCCGCCCAATTGAGCCCTTATTTTGGAATCACAATTGCAACCCGGGTGAAAAAGGCAGGTTGTGCTGGGTTCCAGTTACCTGGGAATTCGGAGCTAGGAATGACGACCTGCTTGTCCTTCATTACGGTTATCATTGCGTTCGTGCTGCGGCTCTGTGCTAGTGCGCAAGCTGCTGTGAGCCAAATGACATATGATGACATGGCAACATCTAGTGGATACACAGTGATGGGTCACATTTATGAGTGTTACGGATGATTGAGATATGAAGGCAATAACACAGGAAAGTTACTTTTTTAATGACATTATTTGCAGAGCTGCTGTATATTGGGATTATAAAAAATTTGTACACAAACCAAAACTATTAAAGAAAAGAGATCAAACTGAACAAAAAATATTATATTACATTCTTACCAGTGAGAAGTATTGACAATTAGGTAGGGTCAACCTTTTTTTCCCCAGTCACTCAGGGATGGTCAAGAAAAAATATATTTTGGTTGAGGGATGGTCTCAGCCTTTTATTTCAGAATGTTAAAAAATCCTCCAGTGACCCCTCATTATAAATAACCTAGGGTCCTTTATCACATGTGGTTATTATAGGATAATATTAAATGTAACTGATTATATTTTTTATTATTCCCAGTCATATGTTTGTGTTAGGATTACAAATTGAGTCAGTGGAAAAGGCATAGTTTGTTGTAATCTGAGCGTAAACTGGTGTCTAGCAGTTTGTTTTCCAGTTAAGTTAGCTTAAGTAGGTGTAAGCGCCTATGCTAGCATCTTTGCTCTGCACTAGCAAGCCACCACAAATTAAACTACAAAAGCCATCAGTAGGACTAGCCAAAAAGCCAGTGCTAGCCCAACTAGCATGAACATTAACACAAGCAGTCCTGTTAGCTGTCTACCACTAGCGTTCTTGCTACCTAGGCTAGTGCAAGCCAGTGTCTTTGGCTTTGCTTAGTGCTGGCTTCAAATGTTAGACTTAGCTATGGCATTGCTGCCAGCTATGGTTGTAGAGATTTTATTCCCATTTTTTCTGCAATACCCTCGGAAACGGTCCAGTTTTGGTAGGAGTTGTCTGTTTTTTTCCGACCAAATCTTCTGGTCAAATAGAAATAAGACTTCTCTTTTCTCTGGTAACATTACTCCATACCCTCTATACTACACTGTCCTCTATATTCTTCCAACCGGTAGCATGCTTTCACCAAAATAACCACCACACCCTGCACTGATGAAGTATTTTTCTGTTAAGTCCTTGTCAGAGATGCATCAGGACACAATAACGTTTACCCCTAAATTCCACCAGATGCGTGTGCGTTGCATCTGCGCTCCAGTACAGCAGCGGAGCTTATTCATTTCAATTCTAGTCAATGTGTGTGCTTCCACCAGCTGGGGCTGCATGGTGTTCTGACACTGTCACAGCTCCGGCGATCCAGAGCCTTCCACAGCAGATACGCAGGCAGAGCACAACGCGGCAATTCAGCACAGAGCAGATCGTGCGGGACAGGAAATCCGGTACAAAAGAAACAAAATCAAACATCCAGTTGATTTTCAAAATTAAAAAGACTCTGCGTTGACGGCGGATCATATTTCACCGTACTACACTAACAAAGCATCATAATGGTTGGAACCAGGCCTGAAAATAACAGATCAGAGGTTTTCAGATACAGAGACTGTGGTCGCATGTGATACTTTAATTACTGCGAAATCTCATGGTCTCGCGACACAAGCTGGTTGCCGTGCTGCGCTATGAAACGCAGCCGGTGGGTGTTGAAGGATGGCGGAGCACAGAGAGAACCCGCAATGCAGCTGTTCTGCAACTCATTCACTGGAATTCCGGGGTTAGCCTACAAAAGATATGCGGTCAATTACGTCCCAGACCAACTCAGCAAGTGGTTTGAGCAGTTGGATCACAATGCATCTTGGTGGCTGTTTACCCTTGTATTTAGTAATGTGTCTCGCTGTCAAAGCTGGAGCCGATGATCCAAAAAGCATTTTAAAACCAAGGCTTGACAGGATCAGAGAGACAAATTACCTTAAGTCGATGTAAATCATTGTAATCATATAAATACTTGTAATTGCTCGTGTACTGGCTACTGCAATCTCTTGACCCTTGACAGAGGTATTTTTCTGTGCTTGAGCACACAAGTTTCCATAAATGTCTCAGCATTTATTGTAATGTGTTAGTAGCTAGCTAACTGTCAAGATCTCAAGATGATCAACAATGTGTAAAACATTCAAAAAATGCTGTTCTCAAAACAGACATGCAAAGTGCAAGGAGAATGCAAACAGGCAATGACAGATCAGAATGCCAAACACTGCTATAAGATAAGAATAGATATGACTTCCACTTCAGAATCGTCTTTTTAAAGCTTTAGTTTGAACCCAAGATTCATGATGAGACAAAGCGATTGCAGGGAAAGTTGCAACAGAGTAAACTGGTACGTCTCAGCTCAACTAAAGCTGGCTGATGTTCCCTGCTGACACTATTATCTCCAGAGGTGAGTTTTAGAGCATAAGGCATGCCACTTGTCTCAGCAGCCAATCAGCTTGTACTGTCACCTGTTGCTAAGAGGCTCAGTGAAGAGCAGCCAATTGAAACAAGTGCTCTCTGAAATTACCATGATTGGCCGAAAATATCCAGTGACAATCTGAATACAGAGCATACAGAGCCACAGATAGGTGCAGAAGTGTAGTGTTCTTTCAGACCGCCTGAATTACAATATGCTGAAAGATAATTATAGAACTTTAGCTCATGACACCAAATATAAACTGCCTACCTTACTATAAATCACTGTGCAGTAGTTCTGGTAACTGTAATTGTCACAGACTTGCCTCAAATAGCCCTTTTCTGCCAGTTGGACCAGATGCTAAGACTAAAGATGATTTCATCTCTACATATCAGCCAATTCTGAGGTTAACAGCACAACAGGTCACTGAGACTGAATCTGGAGTAGTGAGGTCTATAGCCCACAGTTATAGTTTGGAGGTTTCCTTAAAAGCTTTAACTGTAAGTGCCAGACCCTGACAGAAGAACTAAGTCTCTTTCATTCCTGGTTGTGTTTTTTCTGCAACATCTTAAGAATCATTAAGGTTAGGCAAATTAGACTGATAATGGGTTGAAAATGCTTAAGGAAGCACAACACAGAATCAGGTTGTTCTTTGTAATTTGCTGTTATAAGAAAAGAGGCAGAGGTGAAGAATGAGACTAAAATAAACTACTTGAAATGTCAGCCCTTCCGATTTCACCCCAACTACTGAGATCATACGACATTACTAAACCATTGGAAAGACGAAATATAAGAGTTTGACTGTTGTAAACATGGTAGCAGCTCTCCTGCCAGTAGTAGCAATGGTAGTAATCACTGCAGTATGAGTAAGATTAGCAGTAACATTAGTGTTTGTGTGTTGGTAACATACTGTCCTCTCTATCTCTAACATTGTCATGTTTCTGCAGGTGTGGGCATCTTCTCTCTGGTCCTGGGTCTGGTTTGCGCTCAGTGCTGCTGCCGCAACACCACACACACTCCACGCTCCCGCAACAAACTGATGGACCTGGAGATGGACTGACAAACACTTTCCCCCGCACCCACACACTGCAGCACTCACAGGAAACACCACATGCACAGCAGACATGCGTCCATAGACGATTTCTGGGACACCCAGTTGTTTCCAGGCAACGGACGCTGGGATTGAAGTGACATTTTGCTTTGGAAATCGAAGCCAGACTAATTAATTGCAGTGCTTTAAGAGGTGCTCTGGATTTTCCAGTTCTGCAGTGGTGAAGCAGGGGACTTTCACAAGCACCAACTGGGGGGAAATAGCCTTTGAGACTTCAGTTTCTATGAAGATCCATTGAGATCTGTGGTGCTTCCAGTGATTTTTACACAGATATAATTGCCCCCTATTAAGACGATTGAAACTCCGAAACAAGACACTTGGAGTGGAATTTTTGAGAACTGGGAGGCTTCTGAGACGTCACTGCCACTTGGGAATAAAGGACAACCAGACAGAGCTGTAGCCTCTGTAACCACCAGGGATTAAACATAAAGCGCTCAGGCTGAACAACTACCTTTTTTTTTTTTCTTACGATGCCAAGGCTCACTGCAAAGTACAACCACTCTGTGTCCCCAATAGCAAGAGTCTCAGAGTAACGGCACCCCAGCACACCCCCTTGACTTCCAGCTTCGAGGAAGACCAGAGTAGTCAAGGGGTGGTTGTGGTTTGAGAGACAAAGTTCTTTTATTTGTCTGATTACACATTGTATCTGAACCTGAAGTATTTGCAGAGACTGGTGGTTTGGGCAGCCTGAGCCTTTTTTTTTCTGCCATGGAGTAAAACCAGCATGGCAGCATAAGTCCTAGAAAATGAAAATGCTCCGCGTGCTTTCCAGACGAGAAGTATTGCACTAGAACTACCACCCCAGAGTATTCATCCCTCACAAAAGGACAATATTTACCTTTATTCTCAACTTTAGTTTTATGAAAATTGAGAGATTTTAAAACGAGAGACATTTTTAAGCTTTACAAGGAGATATGCAGTTAGTGTGTTTGTGTGTGAGATATCCTGTACATGGTGCCAATATTTGAAATAACAAAGGTGTGCTTGGTTCATATTGCCAGATCAACACTTGAACAGCCACTAAAAGTGGTGACAGCAAGCACTCTTCTTTTATAAATATCCAGAAATGTATCCAGCTGTTATTTTGCCCGAGTCTCGTGTGTGTTACCGTGTGAGTGTTGTGCTACTGTATGCAAGACAAAGAGTTGCATGTACTGTTTTATAATGACAGACTGATGTCATTCATGAGCAGCACACACCTTTTCCAGGGTTAACATTTTGACGACATCAAAGGCTCATACACCCAGATTTTATTCTAGCTGTCACTCTGATGATCTTGACTCTCATGTGTTCACACTGTGAACAGTTTGACTCTGTTCTGTCAGAGTGTCCAAGGAACTCCGTCACTTCCGCAATGTGCAGCTGCAAACTTCTGAAGAGGAAAACGTGTGTTTCTCATTTTTTAGTTTCTTTTTAAAGGAATAGTTAAACATCCAGAGAAAAACATTTTTCACTGTCTTTCTTTAGAGGAGTTTTAGATGAAATCCATGTCAATCTGGTCTCTGAGCAATATGGAACTAAAGTCATAAGGTTGTTAGTCTAGTCTGGTATAAAAACTGAAAGCAGGGACAAACAGCTAGGCTTAAAACCACAAATTGTCACTTTGCATTGCTGTTTGTGTACGAAATTACACAAACAAGATACAGTTACTGCCTTTACACCTTGCATTTACATTACTTTTGACTGATCGAGTTGTCTTTGGATAGTAACAGGTATAAATGCGCCCAAGATGCACTGAGGGTGGGTAGGGCACAATTGTCATTTTTCACATTGTGTCCACATTGAACACAAGTGTATATGCAATTGTGTTTTAATCTGCACAATAAAGAATTGTGGGGGAATAACATTAGAAAATAAATACCAACCTTCAGTAGCCTCTTGCTGGATTCCTCCAGTCACAGTCCTCTGCAAACAAGCTTCAAAATGCATATGTAGGTTTGACACCTTCATTTGTAACAGTCTCCATTGCTGTCCTCTTCCAACAATCATGACTCCGTTGCTGCATACAGATTGTCCTTTGGACAGTGGTGGCACTGACAGCTTAAATAAAAGCAGCTGCATCAAGCAGACTTCTTCACTGCTTTTGTCTTCCACATTCCAGTTGAAGCGCCTTCTTCTCTCACTTTGAAGAGCAATCAAAAGTCTATAGAATAGTGCAGCTTCCCAAATGATTACCATCTTTCTTTTGATTTTGTTTTTTGTTTTTTGGATTGGGGCAAACAAAAGGAGGGTGTAAGAAAGAACAAGAGCAAAAGAAGAAGTTCGACAGAGCGATCAGTCAGATCCTAACATATACACTGGAGGCACATTATAGTACCACGTTTGAATATAAGTGTAAATATAAGTAAAAATAAGAATTTTAACAATATGTTTTAACAACAATGCAATACGTGGTTGCTGATCCGATTCAAAAACGATATGAGCTCATTTTTTTCAACACGATATGATACCTATAGGGGAAAAGAAATTGCTTATTTCTATGCAGTGGTTGAATAAACACTGGAACAGCATGATACACTGAACCACACAAACATTCAGTATCCGCCATTATCTGAAGCAACCCTGCTGACGCAATACACATGCCCATGTCAGACAATTAACTATCAACTTTTACAACTATTTACCATTGTAGATGTCAAAAATACGTTCACATAACAATGTCTGACATGCTACATACTAAGGCACAAATTCCTAATATCAGTAGAAAGGATTGTTGTTTTGAAAAACAGTTTTAGATCGATACAAGTCACACCAGAGGGCCAATTTTCTGTTTACCTATCGATTTAGTTGTATCATAGAAATATAAATCGATGCATCGATACATTGATGTATCGTTACGCCCTTAATATTTATGTATTTAATGCAAAGTGTAAAGGGGGTCGGTGTGTAAGAGGTGCTTGAGGAATTGATCTGTTTTTACCTGCTAATGGTCTTACTGCTCTGTATTCAACAGACATGAGACTTATCTAACTCTCAAAAAGACAGAAAACAAGCGTATTTCCCAAAGTGAGTAACTACTCCTTTAATGTCACACGACTTTAGTGTGCTTTAGGGACAGTTTAACATTCTAGAGAATCCTCTTGTTTACTATTTTATCCAGACTGAGAAGATTTGTATCAGTTCTGTCTCTGTATCTGAAAATTGAGACGCGATTAGCCTAGCTTAACGAAGTGCAAAGACTGGAAGCAGTAAAAAACTGCTACGCCCACCATAAATAAAATAGTTAGCCTTGAAAGAACTTACTTATATGTTTTAACTTAAGCCATATAAAGCCTTGTAGTAATCCCTCCATTTAGACTTTCTTGTAGCCACCATCACATAACCAACATACAGACATGTTCTGGTACTTTAGCATTAGCTAAACTTTGTGTATTTCTAAAAATGTCAAACAGTTCCTTAAACGTCGCCAGAAAAGTAACCAGAAACTCTCTAAATAATTTCTGTTCACAGGTAACAGCCATTTTTCAAATCACTTGACTTGTTTTTCTTTTTTCCTCCTTAAGAGAAAAGTTGTATGAAACTGATGCATTTACTTTGAACTGAACAGCCAATACTGAAAATCTGTAAAACAAAAACAAAGAAACCTGACATTTTACTAATTAAGGAAGTCAGCTGTGCCCAGCTTGGATCAGATGACATCAGTTGAGTCTTGTGTTGTTTTCATAGGAAATGAATTGTGACTGGTATATCATGAAGATGGCTGTGTGAACACACATTAACAGTTCTAGCAACAACACCACACAAAGTGAGGAAGTTTCTGTCCAAACCCAGCAGGCTTCTAAGCACTATAACAAGATGTGCCAGGCTGGTTCCTCTTGAACTAAGCAGGTTTATAGTTTTTTTTTCTTTCATGTTTTAAATGGTTTTTAAAAGCTATTTTAAGAAACTACAAGTTGGTTCATAACTTAATAGCTAAAATACTTAGTAAAAAATTGTTTAACACAGGACAGTTGTTTCCTGATTGGATATTACGTATTCAAACCTTGCTTGGTCAGGCAGCCAGTGCAGGACTAAAATGATTTTCCAATTACAGACAATATTTAAACATATGAACATCATTTACTGATGGTAAGAGATATAATTCGTTGCACAAATTTACAATGTCATCAGCTCTATTAGTTCTTCAGATGGGTTTAATTTAGAATAGCAGCACACATTACTAATCAAGTTTAATCTTTTATACCAAATTTGGTCTGACTGCAGTTTGCTGCAAGTGTTCTATGGTAAAAGAAAACCAGATATCAGAAGGGTCTTAGATATGGCTGCTGTTTTGCTTTTTTATTTAGTAAGGGACAAAAAAGGGTTTGCCTGAAAATCAACTTTGAGATATCTCTAAACATTGTGTGTGTTTTGGCTTAAAGTGATGTTGACAGTTACTTATAAACTTCCACCAAGTCTACATATACCCACTCCATGTGTGTGTCATTGCAGTAATCAAAATCGGTATCACCACTATTATTAAAACAAACACATACAGTACTTAAGCACACAGGTGAATAATAGGGCTCTGAGCCTAATGCACTTAACAGTGAACAACACAAACACACACGTAAACAACCATTGATACACAATACTGATAATGTAACTGCAAAGCTTCCCCAGTGCCCTTTTATTTTGTCATGTTATTGCAATGAGTATGTTTTTTAAATAAATAGATTTGTAAGATGTGTTCATTTTGTAAATGAATGTATATGTTCTGATTTTATGGTCTTTTTTTGTAATGATAATGAGTTGCAGATTTTGATATTACACAAACAAGCGAAAACCACTGTCCCAGTGATCTCAGTTTGTTTGCTGCTTAAATGTAAAAAAAAAAATGCCTAGTAATATTAAAGTGACTAAGAGGAACTTTCAGTTTTTGTTGATTCTGGCGGTCCCCTTGGACAAAAGTGGCAGTGACACAAGCGCCTACTGTCCTAAATATCTTTGCTGGCATGTATCAGGCTGGCAGAACTCTGCATAACACCAACAACACATGCCCTTTTTTTGGGAAGCGGGTAAAAGAGAGACGGCAGGATGGATTGCGATGTGGTTATGTATTTAGATGTGACTGAGAAATTAGTTATAAACCAGTTGTATGGCAGTAATGTCCCCCCCAGACCTATTAACTCTATTGTGTGTAGGCTAATGTTACACAGCCATTTGCATTAACGTTACATGCTATAGTCATTGCACAGAACAACAAAATTTAAAAAATGATAATCATTTCATCTGAGTTTAGGGGGATTCAGACCTGATCACTGGCATTAATATTAAATACATGAAAATAGCAGTCTTTTTGCTAGGGGTTTCATTTGCTGTTACAGGAAATTTATAATCAGCAGAGGAATCATGAGACACTCTCATAAATACTAAAAAAAGTTCCTCGTAGTCACTTTGATTAGGCTACACTCGGAAATTGAAAGCTAATAAGTTAGCTTCAGGACCGTGCTGAAAGTCAGTTTAGCATTCAAAACATACACACACAGACCAAAGGACATATTCTCTCCTCTTTTGTACAATAAGAAAGAAAACTATATTTTAAAAGGACTAATTACTCAGATCAGCTCTTCGCTTTTTATTTCCAGAAGTTTAAAAATCAACTCTGAGCTCTCCTCCCGCTGGTATATCTGTTTGGATCAGAGCAGAGCAGAATGTGTCAGGGTGTTAATTCGTTTGGATGCTCTGATCTGCTTCTCTATCTCTCGTAGGTACAGTCAATATTAGTAGCTCTCTGCTGGCGTCCGTCCCTCTGCTTAACCTATCCACCGTACAGGAAACACGCAATAGCCTATTTGAATGTTGATTTAGAACTCATTGGTATAGTCCTAGCTAGCTTCCTAAAAGATTCCCATTCCCCTGATGACTCTTCCCTACACTCAATAGCCGCTTTTACACTGAGACCCCATGTCGGCACCTCATTGAAGGCTCACCAATAATTAACCTTGAGTTTATTAAAGTTATTTACACACTGAGCTGTGGATCTTCTAGTAAGCCTCAGTAGGGTATTTTATAAAGCGAGCCAGGGTCGCAGATTCAAAGGAGACGTGACCAGTGTGAGGTTTAGCAGCAGCTTCTTCTGTTTATAACAAAAGGAATGACATGCACACAAAACAGTTAAATAAGTGATTAAACTGCATAAAAACAGTCAGAAAACGCTGACAATAATTCCATAACACAGTCATTAAATCAAACTAGTATGGGGCTACTTCTGATGATTTCCACATTCGTGTGTAAGGTTATGTGTACAAAAATCTCTAGGCTACATGTTTACAGTGGGCAATTTTTTGCAGTGTACATGTGTATGTTTTATGATTTTTTTTAAAAAAGACGAGTTTTTCACAGATGAGCTGGCTGCTCCCTGTACTGAACTTTTTTTCTTTCTCTGCAGCAATGCACTTCATCAAGTGAAACTTAAGTCCACTGGCTTATTCCTTTATTTCTTTAACACAAGTTTAAGGAGTTTAACTTGATACTTAAGTTTAAGGAGAAAAGTTTGCAGTTTCTTTTTTTCCCCCTAAATGTTTATGCTATCATGTCCCCTGAACATGGTCCAACCCCTTCCACAAACAAAGAAGTGATTACAATGTGTAAAAATGGTAGAAAAAAGTCATAAATGCCCATTCTGTCAAAATTCTGTTTAAACCTTTGAGGTTCTCTCTCCTCTGTCAAATTAAATGCCTGCCCTTAACCCACCCTACTAGGTCAAAGCATCACTTGACCTGTGCTCCACTTATGACTCAGCTCTGATACTACCTCCGAAGGCAGATTTGGGCTAGTAGTTAGCTGTTAGCTTCATGGTCAAGTCACTGGTCCTTAAAAAAAAAAAAATGAATGGAACTAAGCAGTCAACAATATTTGTCCCCTAACCAGTCCCTCGAAGAGAGGGAGAAAGCAAATTCTGGGGCCCTGTCATTGCAGAACAAGGGGCAAACTAGCGGTAGCTCCTGCTAGCAGCTAAAAATGTTATAGGCATCTTAGGCATCACGTCATCATAAAGTTACAGACGCATCATAATTGAAGAATTACTGTCTGAAATGTTGTCTCCCACAAGAGACTACAGTCTACAACAAAGTTGATAAATTATGGAAGGGGCGGGGCTAAATTGTAGGAGCAGAGCAAGCCATGAACAATTAAAGTGTGTGTGTGTGTTTCTTCAAAGGTTGGTCATGTGACATGAATCCATTTAGACGTTTTGCACCTTTTCGTTAAAGGCCACTGCCACGCCCACTTTTTGCCTATCGGCTCTAACAGATTCAGTTAATCAGCGTTGGCTCATGACCAACTTCTCCCCTAAACTTTGTGCAAGCGTGTGAATTCATCTGGTGAGTTATGGGCCTTTTTGCCATAGGCCACTCCAATGCCACACCCTCTTTTAGCCAGTTGGCATGAACACACACACACTTGATCTCCACGCCAAATTTCAGTCTCCCAGGGCCAAATATGTGGCCGCCCAAGAGTGGGAATTTTTGAGGACGATCCGAAAGAGCGACCTATAGAGCTGCTGATCACAGCTATTAGAAATACTATTAAATACTTTAATTTCTTTTTTGATGTACTTGCAATTTAGACCAAAGTCACCATACGCAACTGAGAGTACAGTAAATTACTTACTCTATTACCAGTTACGAATTTATTTATATTTTTCTACTCTGGGTTTTAACTCATTATTTAAATTAAATAAAAGCAATCACTCAAATCAAAAGGGCTCCATGTAAAGTGGATTCTTCTTGAATCTATTTGTCTGAATACACTAATCATTATTTCATTCCAGTGCTAGCCCTGGCTGGCCCACATTTACCCTCTTTCTGTTCAAATGTGGCTGCTAAATTTTTCCAAAGGATCTGATGTGGTTGTGATCACAGTTCCTGCTATGAGACTTTTGACAAATGTAGGCCAATTTGGTTTTCTTCTCCATCTTTGGGCAAGCCATCAATCAGGTTTTTCTATGCTTCCAAACATCTGAAAAAAACAACTTCAAAAACCTCGAGCAGAATAAATGTTTTATAATCCAACATTGGACCGCGGCTATGTCTCTTCCCTCCATGTCTTTCTTACCATCTCTTCCATCCTCTTGTTAGTCTTATGGGATTTATTTGCTGTCTCTCTCTCTCTCTTTTTATTTGCCACCAAGCTTTTCTTTCACTCTATCTCTGCCGTTTGCTCCATTTTTCCTCTATTTCTCTTTTACTGCATTTCCATTCACTTCCTCTCATCACATAGATTTTTCAGTCACTCTCACTCTTCATTAGAAATGCAAAGCAGCTGAATTCTCAGTTGCTCTCCTGGGTTTTGATTTTTACACCTCTTTAACAACAGCCTCTTCATCTAATGCTCTCTCTCCCTCTCTTTTTCCACCACTCGCTCCCTTTCTCTCATCTTCATCTCATGTTGAAAAGAACAGTCCAGTGGCGTTTGGGGCTGTGGCTTTTTTAACTTGCACTCATTCTCTCTCAGGGTCCATTTGACCCAGTTTTCTCATCCCTCTGTGTGTGTTCGTGCCTCTCATGGATCATTTGATTATATAGCCTTTTCACAACGTAACCCATTGTCTTCCTTAATTGTTGTGTGTCTGTGTGTGTGATCTTTTTTTATTGGATTCTCATTCTCACCCTTGCACACTCCTGCTGTTTTGGAGATGGCACATTTCGTGGTGTTACCCTCGGCTCTGACTTGAACGTGTCGCAGCTTGAAGGTTGCTCCACATAACAAAATTTTCAGACAGAAAAATTCAGCAGCACATGGAGAGAAGTAAGCAGCCTGTTCTCCCCAAAGTCTTCCAGAGGCGACACGTTTTCTCGTCTTCATTGTAATCAACACTGATGTTTACAGCAGCTTCAAACAACCTCGCCTCCTTTAAGCCACTCTGCTGTATGGAAATGCTGCCCATTAAAACACTGATTTGGTGTGTTTTCAGTCCTTTTCCATTTTGTTATTTTTCTCGAGAAGGGAATTAACTAACTGGAAGGAAGTACTTTAACTTTATGAGCACTGGTGTTGCCTTAAGGAATCTGATTCCATACTGCCCCACCACTCCCCAAATGATGGAGAATCACAGACCTTCATTGAATAAGACATATAATTATCTTGAAATATGCAGGTTTATACTTTTGAATGAGTAAGATATATATAGGCCTAGAGGTAAGTGAAATGCATAATCTGCCAAAAAAAAAAGAAAATCAAAACATTACATGCTCTCTCAATTCAGTGAGAGATTAAGTATTTACATTCCAGGGTGCAACAAAACATGCACAGTTTGCTTTTCCTCAGTACAATGCATTTAAAATGCATTTTACCATAAGGAGCTACCATAAGGTGCACGTGGCTCCTTATGGTAGTCCATATTAGTCATTCTAAAGAAACTGTTGTTTTCAAGATAGCCTGGCTAACTGCATGCAGTTATGCTGCCACTGCTTTATTTCATTCCAGCACAAACACTTCCAGCTTCCAGACAGTTAACCTCTGAAATATAAAATGTTTACAAAACCAAATCAGAGACTCATCGTTGATTAAAACAAAATATTTTCACCTTAACCCCCACAGTGCGATGTTAAAAACTTGAAATTGAAGTACAACGTGTGTGTGTGTGTGTGTGTGTGTGTGTGTGTGTGTGTGTGTGTGTGTGTGTGTGTGTGTGTGTGTGTGTGTGTGTGTATGTGTTATGGGAGGAATACAGAGGAGAGAAGAGGCGATCGCCCTAGGCACCGAGGCTGCAGCAACCGTGTGCAGGTGGCTGTGCTTTGCCCCGTCGCATCTCCTGTCAGTACAGCCCAGATGTGATGGCTTAATATTGTTAGCGCAGGCTTAGCAGGGTGTACACTGTGAGTGTGTGTCTTTAGGATGTTTGTGGATAAAGGGTCAGCTCATGCAAACAGACACACACTCAGAGCAAGGCAAGGCCCTCTGAATTGTGCCAGTCACATTGTTTCCTGTGACCCTCTGTCAAGAGCATGCAGTTCTGCAGAGCAAAAGAAACCCAGAGCACAACAAAGAGAAAAAGATAAAGACATTAGGCAGGATCATAAACACAATTAATTTAGTTTCTCAGTAATTTATAAAAGGATTTTATGTGTATGATATATACAGTAGCTCAAAAACAACACTGTATTTATATCAGGTCTGTAATTGCTATTCATTTGTAATGAAAAAGCCTTGTCAATTAAAAAATAATTACCAGGTTGAATGTAGACTTATAATGTAAATGCAAATTGTATGCATCCATTCATTACACACATAAGTACTGAAAATAGCTGCTCTATGCTTTTAAATAATTATGAAAACCAGCACCACTTCTGAGTCAGTTCATGTAAAAATGTATTTTTGTCCTTTTATTATTTTTTGTTGTTATATTAACAATTAAAATGTGCCTTCAAGTGTTTGAAAAACATTGTTTTAGCGATACAATATCATTCCAAGTGCTGCTGTATGGTGCTATTTTCATTCAGCGAGTCTTTTGTTTGAATCCCCCGATGTTTTCCAACAAGGTGCTGCATGCAATTAAAACAAATTGAACCTAGAAATGCCAATAATGTGAGAATGTTTACTGCTACAAACCTTTTGGCTCATGAACCAAATAGATGCTGTCAGCCAGAGAGTGTTTGTGACAGTTAGCAGTGCTAGAAAATTGTGTTTATTTTCATTTGACGGTCTATTCAGCAGCGCTGACACTGCTGAAAAGGAGAGCACTTTACTCAAAGGCAAAGTTATCGTGATGATTGGCTCAGTCCACTGAGACAATGGTTAGATTTTCTATAATTTGAGATGGAGTCAAGTGAAATGACATTAAGTAAATAACTGAAATTGCATAGTATGTACAAAATTGCTGTGGCAATCAGCAATGTTTAGGCTCGAGTATGTGTGAGAGAGTCGACATGAACTGTTGAAGGAAGAAATTTGCTTTGTTTGCTTTTGTCAATATGATAAAATAATGATGTATTTTTCAAACAGTCTATTTCTCTCTGATTTCAGAATATTTCCTGGCATTGCAGTTGTGGGTGTACGATATGCATATATCATCTAAGCGTTGGGAAATCAGCACAACCAGAGTGTGTGTATAGCTTGCAATACGTACGTCCCAGAGTGTAAGCCACTTCAGTGTGTACACACACACCGCTCAGAGCACTTGGCCTCTCTTGCTATCCTTCTCTCTTTCTCCCTCACCCTCCTTCCATCAGCCTCCCCCTGTTTGTCCCTCTTTTTTCTAAATGGACCTCCTCATGCTCATTCCATCTCCCTCCATCCACCTCTCTCCCTCCATCTCCCGCTCCCTCCTCCTCTCTTCTCAGGGAAGCGGCAGTGGTTAATTTAGTTGGTCATAACTAATAGCGGCTAATCTGCAGGCGGGAGTCGGCCGAGGATATTGGACAGTGTCGAGGTTAATCGCAGTCCGCCCGGTTAGCCAAGGCAGACAAGGGAAGGAGAGAGGAGGAGGGTGGAAGAGGAAGAGGTGGTGGAGGAGGAGGAGGAGGGCTTAATTCCACCGAAGGCAAATGGCATGCCGGTTTTTATCTGGGCCCCTGATAAGGCAGCGCTAATACACCGAGGAGAATGGATGCTCAAGGGCCGGGTTCCCCTTATCAGCAAACTTTACAACAGGAGCCCCGGACTAACGGCGCAACCCCCACGCCGTGCACAATAAGCACCTCATTTCACCTCTCAAGCAGAACTATCGCCACACCACCACCCACTACCCACCCACCCTCCTCATACGCCTGCATGCACGTACACACTTACACACATGTACACCGCATCCTCTCCACTTCACTTTTCCTGGTCTCCAACCCCGCCCACCTCCACCTCCTCCCCATCCCATCAATCCGCCGAAAACACACACTTTTTACATGGACACACACACTTGCACACACGCTTACATAGGCGCCACTTCCCTCCTCGTCTCTCTGCAGCCCAGAGCAGGCAGCCACCAGGAATGGGGGAGTATTATGAGCGTAGGCTAATTGGAAGATCACTCTAATGCATTAAGAGATAAAATAGTTTGGCTGCGGGCCTAGAGGCAGGATCAGAACAACATTGGAGGAAGCTATCTGGCCCTGTCACACATTTGCAGATTTCCATACTAACGCAGCGAGAGCAATTACCCCAAACACAGAGCTCTGTTGGCGCTACAACACACTCCCTGCCAGTACCACGGCCCCAGGAAATTAGAGGAGGTGTGTGTGCACGCGTGTGTGTGTGTGTGTGTGTGTGTGTGAATAAGCTTCAGCAAGGGAGGAAATTGGCTTAGTGTTGTTTGATTGTGTATTTGTTTTCTGGGTAAAAGAGGCAGGAATTGGCTTTGGGATGAGTTGGGATTTTTACA
>JAQLOL010000017.1:15435981-15455455 GCA_029783665.1 Naso thynnoides
GCCTTTCTCTCCTCCTCCTTTCTCACTCACGCCTTCTCTCCTCCGTCCTTCCCACTTGCGCTGGTAGGAGGGACAGGTGGAGTGCCTGCGCCGGGCTCCACCGGACTGCGCCGTGCACGAAACTTGCAAAATGCACCTGGACACACCCCGTTGGCGCGGCGCCCGGTCTACGAAACTAGGGCCCCAAGTGTCTATTAAAACTTCAAAAAAGGTATTAAAATGTTTTTGGTTAATTCAGTCTCTGGACAGGAAATGTCGTTCGTCCCCACATGCAGTACGATTTTTCTGATGAGGATCAGAATTGAGGTCAATAAAAGCAAAAGTTTGTCCAGAGTGATGGCAACTGTGGCACCAGAGAAGCAGTATGCAACAGCATAAATGAAGAGGATGTCCCTGATTATGGAGTTTCCAATGATTAGTGTTGTGGAGGGGGACAAAAGGTCAATAGGGTGAAGTGTTAGTTACCTGGATTTGGACAGCAGCTTCGGATGGGTCTACACCGGTGGGCAGGAATGAGAAGACTCGACCTGAGGAGGATCATCAGAGTGTCTGATGAGGGTCTCCTGAGTATCAGACCTGGGGTGGGGGGGTTCATTTCCCACTTGCTCCTGGCGAGGAGGACCAATGGACCGGCGGAGTACAGCCTCCTTCAGGATCCTGCACGGGGTGAAGGAGTTAGCAGACCGAGATGGGAGTTGCTGAGGCTCCGCTGTTGGATGTCCAACCACGTGAGTGCTGTCAGGAAGGCCACAGTGTCGGGATGCGCTGTTTCCAAGTCCAAATGAGGTGGAGATACTGATGCGAGGGTATCAGCCAGGTGGACTGGATTATCATTAGCTGGCAGGACTGCATAGCGATAGGAGAGGCTCAGGCAAGGGAGAGAAGCAACCCTAACAGAGTTCCTCTTGTAACCAGGGATCACCGCCTCGATCAAAGGCATCTCACAGTTTGGCATTGGACAGAAGGGCTGCGAACAGGTGGAGAGGTCCCAAGCCGCTTGTCCTGGACGGCTGGGCTGTGCAAGGCTAATTTTTTTTGATTGCTCGGCTATAATGAAGCTGGAGAGTAGTTAAAGGGGGGTTTGAAGCTGGGCAGCAGAGAGTCCTTTTTTTGCAGTTATGCATGCCTCTTAAAGGTTAACAAGCTCACTGTCATCACAGGGTACAGCAGGCATTGTAGCTCTCGTGGTGTGAGAATGAGGCTGGGGAGACAAAGAAAACAGCTACAGCAGCAAAATATGTGCTTGAAATAAGAAGTCATATAATGTTAAAATCCAATTAGCAGGCTGAAGAGGCAAGGAGAGCCACTTACATGCCAGGACTCCACAATAGGAGTGCACAGCAATTACACAGCAAATGCAGCAAGACTCAGGCTAGCAGCAGTGACACATACTGTTGAGGGCACTAAAACTGGGCACGTTGACTTAAAGATTGGATGGGTTCAGTAAGCACGTCTGGTGCCTGGCATCAGGGTATTGGCAGTGCAGTTCAGCTCGGATTAAAAACGAGGGTAAAAAGGAGGTAAATAGTAAAAACAGCTTACAGTAGTCTGGTGAGAGCTGACAGCTGATGGAATTTTCCCATGCTGTTAGTTGTAGTTCTTATTGCTTATGTCCAAGCCATGGCAAGTGATACAGTTCACAGGAGAGCATATTGAGATTAGAAATATGCCATGAGCTTCCCGTCTCAGAAAAATACCTTTATCGCTTTTCCAAGGCATTTACAATTATCCAATGTACATCCATTAAAGAACAGCGAGAGCTTGCAGGAAACACATCCACTGCTTGATTTTACATTGAAGCAGTATATTTAGCAAAAAGAAAATATTGCTGCTGCGTAAGTTCTTCTCAATATTTTGTCAAGTTTTAATTTCATTCTACAATAACTGCTCACAATGACTGACAACATTAAACCAATGACAATTGGCAAGCACACATAGCACACGAGGTGGGGGTTGTGTACTGGTTCTCCTTTGTCATTGTCTCCAGAAATTTTGGACAAATTTAATACGTAGTGACCAGTTTTGTTGAAGTTTCCAGTTTTGAACCTAACTAGAAATTTTAAAGTCAAGATATTTCAACTAGTGCTGTCAGTCAATTAAAATATTTAATCGCAATTAATCACATGATTTCCACACTTAACTTGTGATTAATCGCAAATGTATCATACCTTTTTAAATTGTCAGTTCTAAACTAAACTAAACTAAGCTAAGCTTTGTAACATGATTTGAGCTGTTGGCTATTTTTAGCTCTCTGTAACTTAATTGCACACATTGGCTGCTCATTTGTGAGCTAGCAGGATTATTCAGAAAAAATCAACTGCAATGCATTGATAATCAATTTATTTGCCAAGCACTAAACGGAACATAATCGCGCCTTAAAAAAATTAATGCTATTAAAATTAATTTGTGTTAACACGTCATTCATTCATTAACTTTGACAGCACTAATTGCAACATAAAAATGTCATCTACTACACATTGCAGTGAACAAGTTATTTTATGTACTTCATGAACCTTATCTCATCAAAATGTTTGGGTGTCTGCCCACCAAAGGAGCAGTGGTTCAAAGTATTGAGAACTTTTTTAACTTTATAGAAGCATAAGATGTCAGTATAAATTTGGTAACAGTATGTTTTGCATTGCTTTAGGAAGAATAATTTTGTTTGTAATTTTATGTGTGTTTCAGGATCCAGATGACAATTTTTCCTCAAAACCCAGCGGTGATGCTTGGCCATTTGTAACCTGTCAAGGCACAACCTGCATTGTTTCCCAAAGCTGTGATTATCCACCAGAGACTACATAAAAAAGTTTTCTTAAAATAACTTGCCAAAGAAGCAAGGAAGAGTATGCCAAACATCTTTATTACTGTAGTTTTATGTTTATATGTCAATGTTTAGACTACTATACATGATTTTTAACTTTTTTCCCAGTTCAATAGCATAGACTGGCCACTGTTTGACACCCAAAAATAAGATTAAAACCAAAATCTGTGAACTTAAATTAGTTGAAATTTCCGTGTTACCTGTGTCCCTGCACTTAGCACACGCACGTTTTATCTAAAGTCATATCTAGATATATAGTGCAAAGATACTGGACACCTTGACACTACGGGACTATTCTTCTTAAAGAACTACAAAAGTAATTAAACATGGCCACTGTTTCCACCATGGAAATAGCTGACATCAGCATTGTAGCAATCTACTTTATCCTGGTGCTAGTAATCGGCTTCTTTGCCATGTGGAAAGCCAATCGGAGCACAGTGAGTGGCTACTTCCTAGCTGGTCGCTCCATGAACTGGGCAGCTGTAGGAGCATCTCTGTTTGTCAGCAACATCGGAAGTGAGCATTTCATTGGACTAGCTGGATCAGGTGCTGCTAGCGGCTGGAGTGTGGCTGCATGGGAATTAAATGCTTTATTATTGCTCCAGTTGTTAGGCTGGATGTTTATACCTGTGTATATTCAGTCCGGAGTCTACACCATGCCAGAGTACCTGTCAAAGCGATATGGTGGGAGGCGACTGAAAGTGTATTTTGCCGCATTATCTCTTGTCCTATACATCTTCACCAAGTTGTCTGTGGACCTCTATGCTGGAGCCTTGTTCATTCAGGAATCCTTAGGGTGGAACCTCTATCTGTCAATCATCCTTCTGATTGCCATGACAGCTTTGCTGACAGTCACTGGAGGTCTGGTAGCTGTCATCTACACAGATACAGTCCAGGCATTCCTCATGATTGCTGGAGCACTCTGTCTCACGGGCATCAGCTTCTACAAAGTGGGAGGACTTGAAGGTCTTTAGCCATTTATACCATGTAAATGATTAAAATACACTTTGATCTGCATATCGTAGGACATGCTTAATCATGCTTTGCCATATCATTTTCAGGTGTGAGGACAAAGTACATGCAAGCTACTCCAAACATCACTGCCATCCTTC
The DNA here is from genome assembly GCA_029783665.1 of Naso thynnoides. Classification (NCBI taxonomy): domain Eukaryota; kingdom Metazoa; phylum Chordata; class Actinopteri; order Acanthuriformes; family Acanthuridae; genus Naso; species Naso thynnoides. The sequence continues at coordinate 15,439,915 of JAQLOL010000017.1, forward strand.
TGTCTTCACCCAACCTGACATATAGTGAGTCATGCCACCATCACCTAAACCCAAAGCCAGATGCTCTAAAGATCCTTCGAGGCCCGAGGGATCGAGACCTGCCTTGGCCTGGTTTCTTACTGGGCCAGACTCCTGCCTCTATTTGGTACTTGTCTAATTGTTAATGCAGACTGCCTTCCTCCATGTAGAATAATCATGTATGTATGAACATTTATGGTCCCCAGAACATTAATTCACACACACTCTGCCTCTCTGTTTGAACGAGTGTCAGGCTTGTGCAAAAGAATAGTGAAAATTCATTGAGCAGATTGTCGTGAAATTTTCCAAACACACTCATGTTTCCTAGAACAGCATCTGTATTTGGTTTTGGATACATCATAAGCTCTCATATAGGGAAACATCAAGACAAACTTTGTATGTTAAACTGTTAATGGGTATTATTGTTCAAACCATTGAATTTTTTTTTACTGTAACCACATTGCACTGCAGATTGTATGGGCCTCTAACAAGCTAGAAAGGACTTTACAGTCACGCTAATGGCAATGTAGGGCTGTGCTTAGGCGTAGCAGTGCTTTGGGTTATATGCTAACATCAGAATGCCAGCATGTTCAGAATAAAAATGCTTCCTCTGTGTAGTGGTACAATGTTTCATACTCAGAATATTAGTTCAGTGAGTGTGCTTGGAAGATTTGCACATTTGCAAATATTAGTAAACAAAGTCAGAGCAGTTTAAACTTTATATTTTGACCATATGGCACAAAGTATAGAGTTGGGCACTTACCAAAGTGATTATGATTCCTCCACATTCCAAGGGTGACTGTTATTCTTTGTCAATCAGGGTGTTAAGTCCTTATAACAAATTTGTGACAATTTATCCAGTTTTTAATAGAGGTATTTTTACTTACCAACTTATGATGGATAGAATGCATCCTCTGAGCAACAATAATGTACAGTAATATTTCATGTATTGAAAAACCAGCAACGTACTAAACAAGCCCAAATCTCGTCCACCCTCCAAAGCCCATTTTACCCTTTACACTGCAACCCAAAACTGCCCAGTGTGGCAACAACAATAATGGCCATCCATCCAGTCTTGTTGGGGTATCTCTTTCTGGACTGGATAAAAGATCAACCTTCCAACATTGCCTTCCATGGAGATAAGCTGATAGCTTGTTTTAAATGTTCCCAGCCTATGACTGATCCCTCCCCTCAAAGCTATGGAGTCCGTACAAACAGCATAGGTAAAGAAGAGTGAACCAGTGTCCTCGCAATAAAGCTAAATAATACTTCAAGTGATAGTCCACATATCAAAATAATTGCTGAAAGTGTCCTTCCTGTATGTTCCAGGTACTGGTGTGCAGACCAAGTGATTGTACAGCGGGTTCTGGCAGCAAAGAACATTGCCCATGCCAAAGGTTCTACTATCATGGCTGGCTTTCTGAAAATCCTCCCCATGTTCATCATTGTCATCCCAGGTAAAGCCTTTAATTGCTTTCTGAGTGACTTACAAAAATCCTGACTCTGGAAAATATAAATAACTAGCTTAACTCTCATTATGATTCCAGGAATGATTTCCAGGATCCTCTTTGCTGATGAATTGGCTTGTATCAGCCCAGAACACTGCTTGGAAGTGTGTGGCTCTGCAGCTGGCTGTAGCAACGTGGCTTACCCACGGCTTGTCATGTCAGTGATGCCCGTCGGTCTCCGTGGTCTAATGATGGCTGTCATGATAGCAGCTCTAATGAGTGACTTGGACTCTATCTTCAATTCAGCGAGCACCATATTCACATTGGATATTTACAAGATGCTACGAAACCAGGTGTCTTCCAGGGAGTTGGTAATAGTTGGCAGGATGTTTGTGGTTTTCATGGTGATCATCAGCATTGCCTGGGTGCCAGTCATCATCGAGATGCAGGGTGGCCAGATGTTTTATTACATCCAAGAAGTGTCAGATTATCTTACTCCCCCCGTAGCTGCCCTTTTCTTGCTTGGTGTAGTGTGGCATCGCTGCAACGAGACTGGTGCCTTTTGGGGTGGGATGGTAGGGTTTGCCCTCGGAGCATTACGTCTGGTTTTGGCATTTGTTTACCGTGAGCCTCACTGCGACCAGCCTGATGAGCGTCCATCTTTCATCAAAGATGTGCATTTCATGTATGTGGCAGCTATTTTGTTTTGGGTGTCAGCTTTGGTGGCCATAGTAGTGAGTCTCTGCACCCCTCCACCCGGAAAAGAACAAATCAGAACCACTACTCTGTGGGGTTTAAACAAGAGAAAGAGGCTAAAAAAGGAAGAAAAAGACAAAACTGGAGAAGACATAAATGCCTCTCAGCCACTCAACCACACAATCTTAAACGGAAACCAAACGCATGGCATGAAGGTGAATCATGAAAAAGCTCCACACAGCAATGGTCAGGCTTTCACAGCCAGTGACATAGAAACCAACTCTTCAATCAAGAATCATTGCCACTCACCAATTTCTGACCTTATAATGGTAGACGAGGGAGAACAGAGAAGAGTGAGGGATGGAAAGGATGAAGAAGAGGGTTACTTTGGAGGATTAGGTATGGAGGGTGGGAGGTGTATGAAGGTTTTAGAATGGTTCTGTGGCCTCCAGGAGAAGCCATCCAAAGCTCAAGTCATTACAGTCCAAGAACAGGAAAAGATTGTGGATGAGCTTCTCCATGAATCACCAAGAACCAGAATCATCCTGAACACAGGACTGTTGGTGATTTGCTCTATAGGGATCTTTCTCTTCATCTATTTCTCCTTATAGACTCGGTTAATTCCAAGCACACTTGTCTGTTACAGACAAGCAGGAATGATCCCCGGTAAGATATCCTTCAGTTTTCTCTTTTAATTCTGAAATAGGCACAGTTAACAAGAAAACTACAGTTCTGTCTTATGAGAGCATTTTGTCACTTTACTTATTGACAGGACTTTAGACAGCAGTAATCAGAAAGTACACTGATCCAGACTTCTCCCCATCACTTCCATTGGATGTGCAAAACTGCTTTCGCGAGACAGGTATCTAGCGACCTACTCAATGCGCAAAAAAGGGAAAGACATTGATGTTCTTGTCTTACATTGGGATTTTGGATGAATAGGCTAAATCCCCAAAAAGTGCATTGTCCTTTAAGTGGATTTGGGAGTAGAGGTATGCTCAGGATAAAGTTAAGGAACCACCTCTTATTTTAGTTTTTTTAATAGGATATATCAGAACTTCGTTGTATATTCTAAAATATATTTTCTACATTGTATATATGGTGATAACTGTGAAGGGGGGGTTAAATATGCTTCAGATAAACGGTTTCATACAGTGTGGTCAAAACGTATCTAAAAACATCAAGCCGTGGACACACTGGCGCCAGCTCCACAGCGCCACGGCACACCATTTGACGCACATCAAGTCCCACCCCTAGCACCAATAAAAGGCATTTCATTGCAATGCAGCAATAGTCAGACCACACACACCAAGGGTAAAAAAATCAGCGCCATGGTTATATAGTGTTTAGTGATGTCTTTGATATGATTCAACAGGGGATCAAACCCCGACCTCTCAATTTCTGAATGAACAATCTACCCGAAGGCCATTGGGCTGGTTTGCAATTAGACAGCTGGGGATATTTCTCAGTCTTAACAATTTATCTCTTCTTGTTCATTGTTAATGTGAGGTTAATGATATTATCATAATCGGCTATCAATAATAATAACATTCTAAACAACAGAAGGTAACAGCAAAGGTGAGGAGAGGAAGATGATCTGCCACAGAGGCAGAGAAGAAAAGCTGCGATGGCATGAGATGTACAAAACAGCCTTTTTTTTTTTTAGATGGAAAAAACCTTTTCAGGGGGCAGGCGTGCTGCAAATAGGACAGTGGTGCAAAAGTTCGCAGGACACACTACATACATATAAAATGAAAGGGGTGGCTGTTTTGACACAATGCTGCAGCACCGGTGTGATTTAGCCTAAAGTGTTTGAACGCACTTGAAGGCAGAGTTAAAGCCTGATATCATGAAGAGGAGCAAGACATGATGATTTCTATAAGTTTATGTTTAATGGCACTTGACCGGAAACTTGCGACCAGCAGTTTTTCCCACTGTGCTGAACTATTAATATTTGCACAATTTTACCAGATGACATGCACATTTATTTGTGTGTGCTCTCAAATTTAATGAAATTCCTTTAAAATTGGCCTTACGTTTTGATGGAAATCGGGCAACTGACAATCTGAGCTTAATGGACTTTAAGTTGAGAAAATGTGCTCATGTTGTTTGGCATTTGTTTGTCTTTGAGAAATTTTAGATACAAAGTTTTAATTCAAGCAATATTTTTACTCCACATGGTTTTAATTAGTGGGAAATGCACAGAAGTTTGTATCGCAAAGCGTAGCTTTAAACCTTTTTTTATTTTTGTACGACTCATGACTTGTTTATCACCTTATGCTATGTGGGATGTATCTTGGTGGGATGTATCTCTTGGTGCTAGTACACCAAGGTTACATTTATGATACTATTTTTTTATTTTAAAACACATGACTTTTGCTTTTTTTTTGTAACTTTGAAGGTTACACCCTGTGTTCGCACTACTCCAGTGTCACTAGAACAAATACTTTTGACCCTGTCTTTGATTGAAAATATGCATCTGGGTATTGACTGGGTCAGCAGTGTGGTCTGAAAGGGCAGAGACAATAATGCAAATGCCCACATTTGCTTCCTGATTGGGTCTTATCAGTCTTGTGTTTTTCCCTGATTTGTTGTGCCCATATAATGTGACCTTTTTTGAGAAGAAACAGAGTGTGTGTACATATATCTAGCAGAACTGACTACCAGTGGTTTATTAAACATGGATGGATTACACATTGCTGACCTTGTTGTCTATGCTAAAGTTCCAATTTGTTGATGGTCCAAGCAAATAAATCTATGGTCTTTACACCATTGCCTATGCTGTTAAGAAAAAGGCATGTAAATGTTGTTTCTAAATGTACAAAACACAGTGGTTTAGATGGTACGAGATTTATGTATGCCTGAAGGCGGACAGTCAAAAACCTGGACACTGTTACTGTATGATCATCTACACAGGGAAACGAATAACCAGATTTTACATGTTCCATAGAAATGCCATAACCTGAATGTGATCAAAAACAGAATACTTGTGGGCATGTAAACGCACTGCATGTGTTAATGGATATACTGGCAATTCATGATACAAAAAAATGACAGACTTGAACATGACTACCTTAAAAGCTGAAGTCAAATATTTTTGAATGTTTGTCATGTCTTGCAGTTTTGTTTTGAGCTTTGTAAAAATCACTCAAAATAATGAAATAAAACACAGTTTTTGAACTAGTAGAGACAACATAATCCACGCTATCATATTGGAATGTAAACTTAGTCATTGCAAGTACAGTGCACAATGCTAAGTGTTAGCACTGATGTTGGTGTATGGGTGTTGTCAGGTCTAATTCTTCAATGCTCATTGGCTGTGAAAACTTCTCTTTTGCTGTGAACAGCTGTGACAGTTTTGTTGAATAAGCCTGATGTTTTCATTAAGGAAATCTATAGTGAATGTAAATTGAGAAATTAACACTTACTGTGCCTTTTTATTTTTCTGGAAATGTATGTTATCCTATTATGTTTGCTTTTTCTTCTTTGATATTGGGGAGATTGGGAGATTAACATCCTTCATTTGTACCACATTTACGCATTCTCACTCTCATCTTGTCACATGCAAATGCATTGATCAAGACCCCTTAAAATCACTTTCAAAACTTGGTGCCCCTCTAGCTTGAAATCAACGAAACCTTCTTGCCAGAAACCTTATCTAACACGTGATTAACATTGTGAAATAGTCAGAGTTTGATTAAGTTTAGCTTCCAAAATTTCTTGGTTTATGTTAAGGAAATGTTATTGGTTCGACACTTTAGGTTTAAAGGTTAGGTTTCACACAAGTCGTTGCTCTCCAGGGTGAAAATTCTGCATGTCCTCCAACCCTCTAGGGACATTGTCGTTGGCATGACTATCTAACATGGCTGCTAAAGGGATACACCGCATTATAAAGTGATGCCAAGGTGTCCTGACCAAACTTTGATTTGTCTCACGAGTGAGAGTACGATGAAATACTGTTGAATAGTAACGTTTTAAGCTGCAAACAAGGATTTGTCAAGAATATAAGTATTTAGATCCTGTCACCTTTTTTTGACACAAAATAAAACTCAAAGGGTGATTTATACATCAAATGGTTTAAAATCTCTATGAATGTAACTGATAATTGTGTTGTTTTAATTTGTAAGAACCGATGCAGAGTCTTATTTCTGATGTGAGGGCAGGACTTGAAATGCATTCATCACCCATTCTTCCTTTGCTAGATTGACTAAGTGAATAAATTTACGTTTGTTTTTTTTTTTTTAAGTTTAAATGGTTTAAGCTACTCTATAAAAGAGAAACCAGTCAAGTCAAGGAAAATAAAGTCAGGTTTATTTCTCAATGTGACACTTTTGGGGTTTTTTTTCCTGATGACTTTCAGTTGTCTTTCTACATCTGACTGTAGAGAGTTCTTGCACCACTGCATTGTTCACACAATAAAAATAAGTATGGCACCACAAAGATTAGTGCCCTTTTCTTTTTCGATACATAATAGAAAAATTAAAGTGGCATTGGCAGTAAAGAAGTTATACAAGTTAATTTGTGTGATCACTTGGCTACAAAAAGTATTTTATTTAAGGATGTCATGAGATTAAAAATACGTTCTTGCTGCTTCTTGTATGATTTAATCTTTCTACCCCAAACTGTTTTGCAAAGCAGTAGTCACTGCAGAACTTGACACCATTCGGCACTCACAGGCCTGGAAAAAGAACGTCTAACCAAACTGGTTGTTCTGGTCCAGTTAAAGGCCTCCAGGATATGTACATAAGGGCTATTGTATGGTAACAGTGTGCAGTGTTCAGAAACTGCACGGTATGAGTTGTAGGCTTCCTATGAACAAATTCACTTGACAGAGAGCTAATTCAAAGGTAAGAGTGCTCTCAATTCCAGCACCATAATATTGCATAATATTCTCCTCTGATATAATAAACCTTTTCAGCTATCTTATAAAGAAAGAGGTCTTTGCTGCACTCTTCTCAGCACTGTCAAAGTGTTGCCTTGACATTTATAAGCAAGAATTCAGAGTGTTCCGACTGTTGAATTTCCTGACAGTTTTTGACTAACAGCACCAGTGTTAATAACTAGACAGCTTGTTGTGATGCTTCCCCTGAAGGAAGTTCGAGACCGCTGATACAGCTGCACAAGTACTTGGAGAAGTTTGTATTTCATACCCACCTAGATGGTAGAATGGTATTAAATGCTGAGCTGCAACCAACAACCAGAACCTTTGCCTTAATAGGTGCCTTAAGGTGAAAGATGAGCGCTAACATTATGACTATGCATCATCAACAGACCTATTTGCCCTTTTATTGCAAACTGATTCCAGGGTAACAATGGACAAGTGACTGCAAACAAGGGACTCAAACATGTACAGCAGATGTCAAAACGATAGCTGTATAGTTAATCAGGTAATTTGGATTTGATTTTTGGGGGCCACAGAAACTATAATAGCAGACATGCTGGAACCCGAGAGAGATTGTTGTAAATCTTTACTTAGAACAGAGGCAACCTTGTCTTCACACTTTTTAAGTGTGACAGTTAAGTCAGGGCCTGCAGGTTTTTTACTGCTTTGCCTTTTCCCAACTTCATGCCCAGTAAATAAAAGGCATGGCAGGATTTGATGATGAAGAGGTGCGTCTAATTGTCAGAATCTCACCAAAGGAAAAAGACCTAGTCATCACTTTAGAGCAACATCAGTCAATATTATGCTTTTTGTAAAATATAACACAAAGAGAGAGTATCACATGTTGAACCTTTGCCATTTAAAAATCATTTAAAAATCAAAAGAAATTTAAAGCATGAGGTATTTTGTACTATTTCTGCTGACTGAGCAGACCAGGCAAAGGCATCGTAATTTTTGTTTGTTTGTTTGTTTGTTTGTTTGTTTGGCTGTCTTCGACCATTTTTGCAGCACAGCTTTAATTTTTTTGCTCCGTTTTAGATCTTCTAATGAGTGTGTATTACAGAACCTTCAGCACTCAAGCATGGGTCACATGACCGTTAGAGTTGGAAAGACTTAAAATTCTTAAAAATCTTTCAGACTTATTACTCTGACTCACACAATGTTCACTACACGCACATGATTTATACATCAAACTCTAGGATTTTTTAAAATTTATTTATTTATTTTCTTTCCCCTCCAGAAATCACAGTCCTTCACCAAGGGACTTACCATTTTGGCTGAACAGGCCTTTAAGCAACAATTATTCCAACTCAGGGCCCAAGAACTCTGTTATTTGTCTTTTGACACTTTCCCCAAAAACTCAGTTGTGAGCTCTTTTAAAACTGTTATATTTTATTATATATATTGTTATTTTTACTTTGATCCACACAAACAGCACTTACACTTCTTTAGCAGAGCACTGGGACGCTCAAAATTGTCATTTTACAGATATAACAGTTTTTTCACCAGACTGCTTTGTTCAAGGGGTACATTTTAAGGACTGTCCCTGTATTTCACACTATCTGCACTGCACACACACACATCTCATGCTGATAACTGTGTGTGTGTGTGTGTCTTCTCTTCTCCTCCTCCTTTTTCTCATAATCATTTACCCTTTTTCTCTCTGTTTTTTGCATATTTTTCACTCACTCCCCTTAAAGTTCCACTACTACTGCATCCTTTCATATGAGGAATTATGATTATATACACATGAGTAGTTCTCACATCCACAAAATTAGCCTGTACAAACTTCAATATTAAAAGAACCTCAGGTATTTTAACCATCCTATCAATGAATAAATAATTAATACTAAGGATTTTATGACAAGCAAATCAAAAAATGTTGTGTACACGATAAAATGTCCATGATATTTTAAAGGGGGGACTGAGGGTTACATAGGTAGTTCAAATACACAGAATTAAAATGCTGCCCATCTCTGCATACACAAACACAAATGTTGGAAGTTACTTGCAATTAATTTGTTTCGGGAGGCCAACTAATCAGTTCTATACCAGAACAGTAAACCTCTGAGTAGCTACAACACTGAGACATGCAGGGTCCTAAGCAACATCCACTGATGGAGTGTTGAGAGTTGAATTCTTGGTGATGTAGCATAAATACCCTAATTCATACTCAGACATTGAACTGTTTGGTTCAAAGACACATGATTTTGGGGTTTAAGGACATTTTGATTTTAACAGTCCTGCTGAGGGACCATGCTGCTGTCATTTATGTCCCTCTTCTTTCTATGTCTCATGCTCCCCTTCTTCCTTCTTCTTTTTCGCTCTTCTCAAAATGCCCAGCCCTGACTCACTAGTGAGCAGTAGCTATAATGTCAGTGGTAATTTGAACATAACTCTGTGTGTATGACAGAGCAACTGCTATCAATAGTTGTTCTAATCAAACTAGTATCCATAACACTGTCTTAAGGGGTACTTATCTTATTCATTGTAGAGCAATTGAACAAAACTGCCTTGATTTCTCATTAAGGCTTCTTTTCTGTTCTGTCATTTTGCAACTGCTACAAGACAAACCAACACACAGGTTATAAGTTGAGCTGTTTGGCCCGCTATAATAGTTATAAGTTATAATAGGGTCATACATACATATTATTGCATGTGTGTGTATTAAGTGCGTTTTGAGAGAAATTATTTTCTGGTTGTCTCTCTGACCAGACAGCTTTAGTGTTATTTGTTGCTAAAGTAAACATTAGTCTTTACCTGTCTTGGCAGCATCCTAGTAAACACAGCTAAATTAAACAAAAAATAATAATCTGTCAACACAAGTTTGACAACCAGCGAGCGAGTACCAAGGAAGTTTCCTGACGGACAGTGTTACTTGTTGCAGCCAGCTCAATTAGCCATGCAGCTAACATTGGCAGTCCTGGAACTAAACATGACAATAAAAACTATCACATTGTACTAATTCATATGTCTTCAAGGAGTAGAAATGTGTTTGTATTATTTACTTGGTATAATCACATTTGTGCATGTACTCTTTGCTTTATTAAATTAACTGCTGTTGTGCTGTGTGCACCCACCAATCAATAGCAAACATGTTGCACACACAGTGTCGTGCAGCCTGTCCTGTTCAGTCAACAAGCTTTTTGACAGCTATGAATGAAAACATTGTAATCTTCAGTTTCTGAAGGAAGGCTGTTTGCTACTGTTCCAACAACACAGAAATGTGTCTGTCACAGCCAATAGACCAATTTTGGGGGGTATTTTACTTTTAGTAGGTTATTTTTAAAAGTGCTGAATATTACAAGTAATAGGAGTAATGTTAAGTAACAACTTACAGTAGCTGCATGGTGGGGGGCTAAAGTACATTCAGCACTACTGGTTACTGCGATTGTCAATCAGTGTCCTTTATTAACATGCAATTCACAAGAGACATTTTTGGAACTGCACTCATTTCCAGCAGCGTATTGGTATTTATGACATCTAGTTTGTGACATATAAGATACAGTGATACACAAATACAACTAAATTTGAGAATTAAACTTTACTTCAAAGCAATAAATATGAGACAAGAAAATCCCATGAGCCAGCATGTCATGGCGTGAAAAACATTTTTAAACTTAAGTGACTATGCAAATGCACCACAACAAGCAAGCATGCCATCGCTCATACACCTCAGGTGACATCCTCAACATCCTCTGCCGCAGTGGAAAGTTACAGACTGGAGGTGGAAATTTACTGAGTAGACACACCCCCACAAACTAAGTGCAAAAAATGTCAAGCAAGGTAAAGGCTTTTTCTTTCTTTCTTTCGTGTGTCCAAGTTCAAAAGAGAGGCTGATGCACAGTAAAGTTGTCCTCAACAAATGTCACTCTGTCCCAATAAATTGATAATCATCAAACAGGTCAGGTATTAAGGTGCAAAGATAATCAAAGCAGGTTTTGCTTGTGCTTTTGTGCATCATATATTCCAAGTATTTGAAATTTGCTGTTATAAAATTTGAATTAACAGTATAATAATTCAAATGTCATAACAGCAAATTTCAAATACTTGGAATATATGATGCGCAAAAGTGTGTACATTTCAAATTTAAGCTTAAATGTGTAATTGTATTTTGGGGAGTAACATGAGAATTATTACATTATTTTATAGTTTGTGTATTAGCTGTTGTTTAAAATAAGGAATATTCACATGCAGTCCTTTTATATCTTTTTTTTTTTTTAAGATAACTTATAAGTATTATTACATTGAGACAATTAAGATACAGATAGGAATTATAGGAATGGGAGAGACGGGTTCAACTTTAGGTCAATGTCTCCAGGTCCTGGTCCAAACTCCACAGATCCATACAGCCATGCTAGTTACTTGATGCTTTTGGATGTTAAATGGACAGTCCTAGTGGAATTTGCGTTTTGTACGGAAATGTGTAAATTGTTCCAAATGTACCTCCAAAAACTCATTTAAACTGGCAGCATGAAGTAAGAAATTATGCAGAAGGAATAAACCATAACAAACGTCAGTGATGTGTGCAAAGGTGGAGCCGTTTGTGTGTTTGCTCTTCAGCGGTTTGATGCTGGTTATACTAGATCAAAACACGATAGCCAGTGTATGTGACACTATTACAGTAGATGTACCAAAATGTCAAACCAGCACTCAAGCTATTAATCAGAAAAAAGTCAGTAAAAATTGAGACCAAATTGTCTTTTCATTGTTAAAAAAAAAGTTGTTTTCTAGAGTTTAACCTTGTTGAGCTTGATCACTCAAACTTGCACTGTTGACCAGCAACCAGCTGTTGATTAAACAGTGGACTCATAAATGGAGGATGGTACTCGCTTTGTCTCACTACTTTTTCATAACCTTTTGCAGCTGAATGAGGTCTCATTTGTTTCCAAAACCACTGGTCCATATTTTCAGATTTCCCCTTAGTAGCAGTTTGTATTCGGTTTAACCAAGCCACATCCTGTGTGTGTGTGTAAGGGAGGGTATAAAATTAGCAGTTCTGTGGGGATGGCCTTTTTTTCTAACCCTAACCCACAAGCAAAAAAAAACTTTAACTGTCTGTGTTGATCATAGTTTAAAACCAACAAAATGCTCAGAATTTATTATCGTGTTAAACTTTGGTAGACCACCACCACCCAACTAATGGTAAAGCCAGTTGTTGACCAAAAAAACCTAAAATATAAATGTTGCATGTGTTGTTCTGCATCTAGAACAACTGTGTGAATGAAAAAGTCATGACGCTCAAAAGAAGCTGAGAGACCCTGACTTTTAGTCAACAATATGGGTAAAACTAAAGAAATTCCAGATCCTAAAATCTCAGAATGCAGCTGAAAGCACTGGCTGCTTGATAAATGCCAGTGCATTTAAATGTCACACCTTCAATTTGTAACACTGGGTTTCTACTGAAATTTGTTAGAAACTCTGATGACACAATGACATTTCCAAGGTTTTCCACCTGTAGTCATAAAGAGTAAACCTACCTTGGAGTTCCCCTTTGTATTTTTTATCTATGAATTCATTTGAAAAACGACACCAGCAACAACGACAATGACGTTGATGCTTTTACAACTTGTATTATCAGTGTGTGATCAGATCTCAATATTTAAATTAGGTAACTCCAGATGTGACCACACTGATCTCAGTGTAATCTATTAGAATGTGTATTCCATGTACATCTTGTATTGAGTGCATTGTTGCTCCACCTTGTTTCAGCCATGTGCTTAGAGCTCATCTTTCTGCATCATGTTCTGCATCATTACCTAAGCAATTTATTTGACTTTAGTGTATATGATTAAGAGGGAACTGGTTGTAGATTATTGCAGAAATATAACATAATAAGTATGTTTTTACTTGGGTAAGCTAAGGGACCATTGATCACACGACATCTTCACCTTTACCACTAGATGACACTAAATCCTACACACTGTATATGTAAAGAATGTTTGTATCTCCTCAAAGTGCTTGGAAACAACCTTTAACCAGAAGACTACAAAAATGGATATGGTAAATAATTTTGCTAAAATAGTTGCAACTACAGTGTGCTATGCATTAAAGTATGTATTACTGCAAGCATTTACTAGTGTCGCTGGGTATACTACTATACAAGCAGTAAGTCCTAATTTGGCCAAATACTAGTATGTAGTATGCTGTATGTAAACACAAGCAAAAATCAGCAGTATGCCAAAAAATTTACAGATAAATTCTGATTCAGAGGAAATCCCACGTTTGCGTTTGACCAGTATATCTCGCCTTCTGTTTCCCTCAATGCAATGCGCTGCCATTCGCTGCAATGTCACAACCAAAATCTGATAAAGTTTAATGACATGAAAGGAATGAAAAGAACCTTGCTGTCGCTGACAATTTGTGCAAAATGCATTCTGGAAAACCTGCCTGAGTACAGCAGTGTGAACAGATGGCATACTGATTGTTGCCTTACCATGCAGTATGTAGTATATATGCTGTACGAAGTAAATATATTATGCAGTACATAGTATGTAGTGTGCAGTATGCAGTAGGTGGTTCTGAAAATAGCACCTGGTTTGACTTTTACAATGTTCCTTTCTCTTATCACTGCCCCTTGCTGATACTGCATCAATGCATATGCATGTATTTTTCACGTACATGAATTTTTTAGGAGTGGTTGTTATCCTCGATTGAACTGGCAGGTCTATTACTTGTTTTGGAATAAGATCAGCCTCCATTATCATATAATTTATAAAGGTAGATACATAGTGTTCAGCAGTACAAAGCCCTATGGCAATGTGTGATCAATGCTAATTTTAAAAAGGCTGTGTCATGCCAAGAACGGTATATTTACATTAATTGATTTGTATCATATTGGATTTTTATAATTAATTTTAAAACTAGATGGCAGTTGTCAAAATATGCTGTGGGCATAGGTGTACATGAGAAACCTGTCATGTCAGTTACCAGATGTCTTTCTTGAGACAGGTATGCACACAACATGTAGATGCCTGCTGCTGAACATTTGCATGAACAAGCCTGCCTTTAAATATTTGTGAACACTCCAAGTAAAATTAATGTGAAAACGTATTGAGAAACATTGAGAAAATGGGTCTTAAAGCGAAAGTAAAATCCTGCCAATTAAGTATCGACCAAAAGAGCCACTCTTTCAGGCAAAAATAAACCCTTTCCTTGATTTTAGCAGTGGTGCATCTGTTTAATGTTTGCTACATCCCTTAGAGAATCTGTTCATATGACTGGTTTTTCATAGTGAGAGTGTTTAAGTGTTAAAAACAGTTAGCATTAGTCAATTTTGACACCTGAGGGTTGACCAAAAACTCTTTTTTGCCTTGTCTGTACCTGTGTAATATTACAAGGAATGTGACACTGTATGAGGTAACTGAGGTTCAGAGCTGTTTGAGAGTGGTGTCTGCAAGTCCAATCTATACAGCAGTTTTTAAAGGTACAGTTTCTATATAGAGGTCAAATTGGTACTGTGTACTGTATATATAGGATTGATGTCTAGTTTATACCAAGCTATAGAAGTTCAAAAGTGTGAAGCGTAATGAATGTTGATTGAAAGACACATTTAAAAATATATATATTTAAAAAGAATTTAACCTAGGTTGTCTTGGTTGAAAACAGAATTCCTAACAGCTAGACCATACATTGCAAGCACTGCACTTTATATTGTGGCCCATTAATTAAGATGAGGTCAAATAATCTTAAGCAGATCTGTCTGACTACAGTTTAGCCCCACTCAAAAATGAGAATTTCATGGAATTGTATTGCTGTTTGTGCTAAAATGTTAAAAATCCTACTGTTAAAAAAAACATGATTACATAAAACAACTTGTGCAAAATATTCTTTGAACTGGTTCTGTTTGCTGAGAATTTGTTAAGCACGTTATTTGAGATGTAGCACACTAAACTCGGGGCGAGGTGATAGAGTGAAAACTGTAATAAATTATTTCCGCCACAAGAGGGAAGCCTTACTCCAAACCTACTTATAATCACTGGCAGTCTTGAGATCCCAACATTAACAGGGAATTTTCATTCACAAACTGTGCTGAGTTATGTATAGACGTTACCAGTGTTGAAAGACAGTTAAGATCATTTATTTTTAAACATATTAATGATATACCGAGCAACACTGTTCTATTACCATACTAAAGAAAAATCCATTAAAAACCTTACTTAGAATTTGTAAATATAAATATTTTGCACAAAATTGGGTTAAAAGTAATTGCGCAGCAAAGTAGTACACGTCAGTGTTTCACTAATGTGATTTTTTTAGGTTAATCATTACTACAGCTTTAATGTGTAAGATTTATTTAATGGCTGTAGATGATAAGGTTGTACTAAACCCCAGAAATTTTCTCAACCCAAAAAGGAAAACTTAATCCTCCACTTAACTTTAAAATCTAAACTGCCACATTTGAAGATAGCCTATGATGGATGGGAAGGGTATGAATTTTTTTTAATCAGTGCTGAACAGCTTTTATGTGTCTTTTTTTTTTTTTTTTTTTTTTTTT
>JAQLOL010000017.1:15464766-15480350 GCA_029783665.1 Naso thynnoides
CGTTATTTATAACTAATAAGTGAAGTATTCAATGTTTAGTGCACTTAAGTTTGGATTAAAGTTTGTTAAGATGTGAGATGTTATGTCTCCATTATATGTCTTTGTCACAAATTTTTGATAACCACATTCAATGGATATTATATAGGTAAAATATCAGCCAGTATATAGCGGATATCGGAATTTTCTTACCCCCAATAATTGGTATTGGCATCTGCCCCAAAAGTCCCATAATGGTCGGGCCCTACACTTTACTCTGCTTTCATGTCATAATTTGCCACTCTGCCAGCAAAACAGACTGAAGTATATTCTGAAATTAAACCCCCTATATACTGAATTAGGAACTGATTTAAAGATTGGAAACCATTTTGAATCGAGAATTGATTTTGAAGTGAGAATCGATTTTGAATCAAAGCGAGACCTCAAGATTTGAAATCAAATTGAATCATGAGGTACTGAGGGATTCACACCTTTAATTGTGAGGTAAAATTTAATAGTGTAAGCTGTAATGTGTTATAAATAAAGTCATTTAGGTTACATAAATAGTTATTAAAGTGTATTTACAGGACATATGACAAAACATGCATTGCATCGATAGACAACAAGCTTGACAAGTAATTGGCTAATGGTAAAAATCAGTAGTCCATACACAGACTCCGAGAGAAAAATATACCCAGTCCCGTTTTTTACTTTGTGCATGTTTGCAATTTTACCCTGGACCTTGAAATTAGGTCCAAAGCAAGGATCCAGTGACCAAGCTCCATTTTGGGGCAGAGAAACACGTCTCAGGAAGCCAAATCCAGCAAGTGCAGGGCTGAGAAGGGACAGCTGTTTTTTTGCGGTTTGTGTTGAGTGTATCGTGTGTTTCTAACAGGCTATGAGCAGGTGTGTTGTTATGTTGGAGAGCCAAGTTGCCTCATTTGTTCTCCCAGATATTCTCCCTCAGACACCTCACATTGTCACAGTAGTACGAAGCATTAGCAGACTGACTCCAGGGGATGATTTTATTGTGAACAACCCCGTGAATACCTAAGAAAACCACCAGCATGCTCTTTGTTGCCCTCCTGATTAGAGGTGTAATGGTACACAGAAGTCACAGTTCGGTTCACACCTCAGTTTAGACATCACGGTTCGGTACGAGTTCAGTACAGAAATTTCACCACAGCGTCTTCCTCCTTAACTGCCTTTATTTTTGCTTCATGGTTCAGGTGAGAAAAATGCTGTTGATACATGCATACGTCCATGTCAGCTCATCGTGGGTGATTTAATAAAACAAAACGATCTGTACAGGGTGCTTTATTTTGAAAATAGACCGGATTTACTATGTCTGTGACTCTCTGTGTGCAGCTTGACACAGCTAGCATCTCCTTTGCTTGTTGCGTCTTCAGTCTGTGATTGTTATGCTGTAACAGTGGATAAATTGTTTAGAGCGTTATACAGCCTCCGCGAAATGGAGTTCCGTTTACTTTGGAAAGACTAGAGAAGCCTCATGATTACAGGATTTAAAAGAAGCAGGCGGGTCTACTAGCTACTGTGAACAACAGGCCTTGCTTTTTGTCTCTTGTCCGGGTGGAACTGGCGTATGTGAATATGGTTCCGCATTATGTTCATCAGTCTTAATTGAGACATTATACTGTGTATATTATACTGTGTATTCTCTGCACAGTTCTGTGCACCTGAACCGTCAGATGTGGACCATATGATTCAATACAAATTGATGTATTGTTACACCCCTACTACTGACCTGACGTGCCCTCTTTAGTTTTAAGCACTGTGGGCTCCTCCACTTCGAAGACTGCTGTTTGGTCTTTGGGGCATATTCATAGACAAAACCCTTGTCACCAGTAGGCTTGGGTCAGGTTCCGGTTTTACCAGTCTGATCGTGTTAGAGCTTAAAGTCGTTTAATTTTATACAAATCAGCTAAACCGACAGCTGTCAGTATGTGATATCCTGGCAAATTGAAAGCATACATCAGCAACAGTATGTACCTATACCCAGTGGCCTGACGTTGTGCATTAATCTAACTGGTATTGCATTATTACATTAGCAACAAGCAACAAGACAGTGTGATTAACAAATTATGATGTTGATTGGGTTATAAATGGAAATGAATAAGCGCTGTTCAGTTTAGAGCTTAGGCTGCACAGCTACATTATCGAGACGCACAGACGTTAGCATTAGCTAGTAGCGTCAGGAGGAAGGGGGTTTTCTGTCATTAACGACGACTGATATAATCATGTTTGCTGCACTATATCAGCTGTGGAGGTCCTAGACAGTTTCAAAAACTTAATTACGGCGTGTCTGTGTTCATAAAATGAACAGGACATCTGTTAATTTGTCTTGCACAGCTCTTATATCAAGACACAGCTTTTAGCATTAGCTAGTAGTATCAGGAAAAAGGGGGTTTCTATCATCAACTACAGATGATATAATCAAAATTTCTGCACTGTATCAGTCGTGGAAATTCCTGAAAGGTTGGAAAACTGAACGACGTGTCTGTGTTCATAACATAATCCCATGGTGTATATAAAGTCTGACTTGTGTTGGAAAAGCACTTTGAGTAGTTGATAGACTCGCAAAGTGCTATATAAATACAGTCCATTCAACACAAAAGTTATATTGTGATATTTAAGTGTATCTGTATTTTCTTAAACAGCTAGTAAAAGTGCTTCAGGGTTTGTTGTCTAAAACCAGATGTTAAATATTTTAATTAAGGACACAACCACACTTGGTCCAGTTGCCTCTTACCATGCCCTAGCAAGATTGTACCCCCTCTTCTCTCTCCCGATGGCCTACACTTGTATGGCTCCAGGATGAGCCTGAGCATGCTTATGCCTTCACTGATCTACCTGATTAACGGAGTCCACCTCAAACTTTCAAATATTGAACAGTCATGCGCTCACACTAATCAAATGAACTGGACTTTGGGGGCCAAATGCTCTTAGGCATGGTACCAATTGCCAAATGTGAGTGCACCCTACCTTTGGAACCTGGAGCTGTTATCAACTGCTGTAAGACTGAACTGGTGTGTTGTTGTTGTATTACAGGAGAATGGAAAGTATGGGCGTCGTAAGCAGTACCCCATCTCACTGGTATTGGCTCCAACTAGAGAACTGGCACTGCAGATATATGATGAAGCCAGAAAAGTATGTACTCATTTATGTAAAAAATATGAGCCTGAAATCTTTTAACTGTGGAGAAACATTTATCCTCACATTTCTTCAACCATTTTGTTTTTATCTGTAGTTTTCATACCGGTCAAGAGTGCGTCCCTGTGTTGTGTATGGAGGAGCAGACATTGGCCAGCAGATAAGAGATTTGGAGAGAGGCTGCCACCTGCTGGTGGCCACACCAGGAAGACTGGTGGACATGATGGAGAGGGGCAAGATTGGCCTGGACTACTGCAAGTAAGACACAGCCAGGAGGAGAATCAAGGATAAAATTGTGTATTTTGCATTTTAACAGTATAACTGTAAGCTTTATTTTCAAGGCTATAATCTCTAATTCTGTGTCTTCTTCACTGCAGCTACTTAGTCCTGGACGAAGCAGATCGAATGTTGGACATGGGATTTGAACCACAGATTAGACGCATAGTTGAACAGGACACCATGCCGCCCAAAGGCAAACGACAAACCATGATGTTCAGTGCCACTTTTCCTAAAGAGATTCAGGTACATTTGAAGTACAAAAAACAAACACCCCCCACCCCACCCAGCCCCCCCCCAAAAAAAACAACAACAACAAAAAAAACAGTCAACTCTAAATGCCTAAATGCATTATATGCCTGTCTCATGTGTTTTCGTGTCCCCTTCTGCTGAATGACTGAGCGTGTTGTTGTTTAGAAACAGTTTTTAAAATAAAAATCAGTTTTCTCTGTCAAGGCTTGAGTTTGGTTCCAGGAGCGTCAATACTATACTCTCTTGATTTAGGATGACAGAAGAATTACATGCAAATATGTTTTGATAAATCACTGCAGGCTTCGGTGCAAATGTAAAGAACTTCCCCTACCCTGAAACTACACAGTGCAATTGTAAAGACAAGTTTGCAGCTAGAACTTCAACCCCGAAAGGGAAATTCAGTTTATTTTATTATTCCCTGAAGGGAAATTTAGTTTGCTTTTCATTTTCATTGTTAAAAGCAAAACTTGTTTTTGAGTAATATGTCATTTGTTATTTGTTTATTAGAAAGAAAAGAAAATCTATTAAAATCATAAATCGAGTTCGGTGTGAAAAAATTTGGATTTTGTTTGTAGGCCATATCACCTAGCCCTAGCTCCTACTCTGACCTTGTTTCAATTTTTTAAAATCAAAGTAGCACCTGTTGATCAAAGTTGCTTTTTTTTAAGGGGGACAAGATAAATTATGCTTAAGTCAGAGGTTATACCGGACCAATATGATAAAATCTGTTAATATGCACATTCTCCTCTTCTTCCAGATCCTGGCTAGGGATTTCCTGGAAGAGTACATCTTTCTGGCAGTAGGCCGCGTTGGTTCCACCTCAGAGAATATCACTCAGAAAGTGGTGTGGGTGGAAGAAAGCGACAAGAGGTCATTCCTCTTGGACCTGCTCAGTGCTACAGGTAAGACTGTCACATAGCAACAACAAACTCATAACGCTGCACAGCTATGACACGTAAAACAGTGTACCCCATTAAGACACTCCTTCACACACACACACATATACACACACGTTTATAGGCCTTTTTAAAAAAAAAAAAATTTTAAATAGGTTTTTCTTTCTTTTCTTTCTGCTCATCTTCTTTGTAGTTTCTGCATTTCTCTGTGTCGAAAATACTTAAATTACTGCTGAGAGGTTCATGTAGCACAATAACATTATTCTTTCTGTATTCCATAATGTTTTACTGCCCAGTTGTTAATGCTTTTTTGTCATTTTTGTTTTTACACATTTTATAATTTTGCATTGTTGTTTTTAGTTGATACATTTCCTTTGTTTCAACAAAGTGTTCCATTTTAAACTCAAATCGGCCTTTAACATGTCACAACAGCGCTGGGCAAAAAGGACAAAATCAGATCATACAGTATTTTATCTCAGATACTTCTATATCAGTGATAGTAATAATAATAATAATAATTTTATTTATTTATAGAGCACCCTTCAAAAACATGTTACAAAGGGCTTAACAGACAGTACAGGTAATAAAATCAAGAACAATCTACAGTTAAAAATTACAGCAATTGCAATTAAGAAAATTTGATCAAAGTGAATTTTAAGAAAAGATTTGAAAGAGGATACTGAGTTTGCCTGTCTGATGCCGCTTTTCCACCAAAATTAGTGGGTCCACACACTTTTTTTTAAACACGGGTCAACCCACTTAAAATCTTCTGTTGACTCCATTGCCACTTCCCGCCGGCTGCCCATCTGTGAATTTTACCTGAAGCGTCGTAATTAGCAAGAGTGCGCTGCATTGTGTGGTAAAATCATTGTGATGTGTGAGACAAATGCCTGTGAACTTGAATAATAACTATGATTAATGACAAATGCATATATATTAGAAATTAACCTGGGCTTCATGCTTTACAAAGGTTGGATCTCGGTGGAAATGCTCCACAGTATGTTTGTTTCGCCCACAAAGTGCCGGTTCTCAAATTCTCTTTATGTCAGGGTAGAAATGTGTATAGATGACATGTAACTGACAATAAAATAATGTTAACGGGTGCAGACTGAGCCGTGAGCGCTAGTTAACTGTTGTGTCACAAAATAAAGTGTGGGCGCTGCACTCCAATGCCCACAGCTACAGAGCAGTCTCTGCTGGATGATCTGACTGGATTATTAGTTGTTTAAATGGATGGCAGGAAGAGAGAGAGGTGTGCTTGGTGAGCTAGGCTAGGCTGACATTATAAGAGAGAGAATAGCGCACTGCGCTGTCATTTGCTTGTCTCAATAGAAATGGTGTATGCTTTCAAGGCATTATGGAGACACAAGTCAGGCAGAAATCATTTTCAGCATTATGTACGTTAGTGTTAACTTCTGTAATTGAAAGGTCCATCAAAAGTGAAATCCTGCCATTGCGCCTGGATGACATGATGCAACAGAAGAAGACGGAAAAAAAGTCACCGGGAAATACAACAAAATTTAGTGTGTTACCTGGGTTTAACATTTACATTAAAAGCTGTGCTGCACCGCACCGACTTGAGGTGAGAAAAACCTGTGCCTACTGCAGAGTCGGATGCCCCGGTTGAGAATGAAGAGTTTATGCATTACCATTGCACACAACAGGGATTACAGGGGTTTTTCGACCAGTGGAAAAGGGTTATGAGATTGTTTGGCACTGAGTTCCACTGCTACGGTGCCCAAATGGCAAAGGCCTGGACCCCTTTAGTAACAAATTCGTACATCAAGCTGCCTCATGCTACACAATCAGGAGATAGGCTCCTGGCCTGTGGCCTTAATGGCTCGTAAAGGCTACTTACTTTAAATACTTTATATTGATATTGGCAT
Source organism: Naso thynnoides (assembly GCA_029783665.1). Lineage (NCBI taxonomy): Eukaryota > Metazoa > Chordata > Actinopteri > Acanthuriformes > Acanthuridae > Naso > Naso thynnoides. The sequence continues at coordinate 15,471,224 of JAQLOL010000017.1, forward strand.
TGGCCCCCCAAAATCCCATTACGGTCTGGCCCTAGAAGAGAATAGGCGATTTTCGTGTCTTGGTTGGATCTGATATCTTGCAGACCATCCCCGCTTCATTGCTTTTCCGATATACAAACCTCTCTTTTTTTTCCTGTGTACACATATGTCATGCGCAGTATTATCAGTCATACAGAATGTGCAAACACCTCCAGCTGTTGTGTTCCACTCATAACAGGACACACAAGTAACATCTTTTCGCTCAGTGTGAGAATCTTTATTTTTTGATTCCTCTCTTTTGTCTGTCTGTATTTTACCAAGTGCAGGGCAGCTGTTAGACCCCTTTTTTCTTTCTTTCTTCCTTTCTTTTTTTTTTAAAATTTACTGTATCATCCTTCCATCCTGGTGAACAGATCGTTGTGTGTCTATTGGATACATCAGAAACATTAAACATACAGAATTGGTTTTCTACTGGTGATTAAGAACAGTTTACATGTTGGTGGTTTGGTTTGGTTTTATCCCAAGTCATCCCCAGCGAGGTACAGGACAATACTGGAGACAACATAGAGAAACCTGGTAAGATCCTCAATGGTAAAACTATATCTGTCATTTCATATTTTAAAAATTTGCTTGCTCTTGAATGTTGTTCTCTGTGAATGAAGAATCCTATGTTTATAGTTTTTTGTTATGTTTACCATTTCATTGATCAGGCTTGCCAAGTTTACATCAGACATGCATGTTGTTTTTTTCTCCATGTTTTGTGGCATCTTTATGTACAATACGTTGCCGTGGTGTCATCATGTCAGACCCAAAGCCCTGATAGAGGGAGTCTGGTTATGTTGTAGTCTTGATAGCAAAAAAGTGGATGTAGATGTGGGCCAATGCCCCTCATTTCATAATCTGGTGGAGCAGGGCTTATGTGAGAAAAATTTGGTGCCAGACAAAAGTATGCTGCAAGATTTCAATTTCTTGGACAAATTGAAGAAATTACTGTCAAGCAATTTTTGAGAAAAAAAAAAGTAGGCTGCCTAGATAAACGATGACATTGTCAAGGCATGTTGATTAAGCCTGTAATATTCTTTTCTGCAAACATTCTAAATAAAAAATTGCGTCAACTGACGTGCATAACGCTATTTTAAAAATATGCTTGACTCGTCAGTAGAACCCTAAAGCTCCACTGCCAGCTCCTCAGCAACGCATCCACCAATTAGGAGAAATGCACAGGAGGAAAATTAAACCAAAACTAAGAGTATTTGTCTCCATAGTATCTCAGCACAGGCTTGTTATTTGCTGTGAAACAATCAAAAAATAGAATTTCTGTCATTTTAACTTTACACTGCTCTCTCACCAGCGCTGTCTCTGTCTTTCGCTTACTCTGGGCTCAGCTTGTGCAGAGGGTGGCAAAGGGTGTGGTGCAGCAGCAGCAGCAGTGACAGACATTGTCATATTTTGCTGCAAAGAAGTTTGGCCGCCAATATTTAAAAGCCATAAAAAAAAATCTCCCCGCATTTGACGATTGTTAATTTCAGACCCTATCAGAGGGATTTTACTGGACATTTTGGCCATCAAGATTTGATTATGCTGGACTTCAACATATTTTGCCGGTCAAAGACTGGCAATTACAGAACAACCTAAGCTCTGTAGTGGAGATATTAATGGATAAGGAGCATTGAGGAAGGATTATGACCAAACTCTTTCCATCAGTGGTTCAACACAACAACACAGTGCTGCTGATTGTTATTTTTTTTCTTGTGATTATTTATTGCCTTTATCAACACTGCACCCCCTACTATATGTTGCACTGCTTTCTTCATTGAAAAACAGCTATTGAAATGTTATGTGAACAACTAAAACCGATTCATTTGCATGTTATTAAAGGAAAACTGCTTTTTTGGCGGGGGGGGTGGGGTGGGGTAGCCAGTTCATCCAAAATCCTGATGTAAGACAAGAACATGGAATGCCTTTCCCTTACCTAGAAAAACAGAGTCCAAATATAACTTTTTGGGTCACCTGCCAATGGCATGTAGCCTGAGAATTTACCAAAATGCCAATTTTATTTATTTTTTTAATTATTTATTTAATTTTTTTTACTGGCCCAAAACTGCATCATGCATTATTTAACTAAAAAAAGATTACCTCATGTAAACTCGACAAAAGCACCTGGTGTTACGTTTTTATTTGTATGAAAAGTGCTATGCAAATAAAGTCTGAATGATTTAACACATCACAGAATTAGAGGTTTTATTATGGCCATGAAGCTACATTGGTGCACAGAAATAATGTAATTTTTAGCATAAAAAGTAGGTTTTACACACAGTGTGTGTACTGTTGGAAATCATCACATCACATCTAATGTGACTTACACAATAATGCTAGGCCAACATAGACCTATGTTAAGGGCACAGTTCAAAAAGAGGATTTGGCATGTAAGCTAATAAAAGACACATTGCAGACTGAGTGAATAAATTTTGAACTGACATTTATGCTTGTTCAGGCTCGTGTTGCTGGTGTTACACAGTGGTGGGTTATACACTGATTGTGTGACTTGCCCATCGACACCCCCCCTGCTGATCTGTGTAGCAGCAGCTGAGTCGCAGCACAAAGAAACACAGTGACAAAGAGTAAGGAAAGTTGACCAGCAGGATGATGGTGGAGGATTACTTGTCAAAGCGAAACACAAAGAGCACCTACTTCACAATATTTTTGGTGCTAATAGAGAACTTGGTAACTTGATTGGCAGTGGAGTTTTTTAGCTCACCTATAGCCTGCAGCTCTTAATCTAACAGCTCCTTTTTTATTCCATTACTTCCACAGATGGAATGAAAATATGCTCAGACATAGTTAAAACTGATCCACTGTAAACAAATGCTATAAGGACCGTTGTTTTGCTCAACACATTTTGGAGGATCCATAGAGGTTATTAGCGCTCAGTATTCAAGCTACTATATTTCCTAGTGACCAGCCTACTTCGAAATAAAAGCCATCTAGCATTTTGCCATTTTGCTGTTTACCTCAATTCATGTATCTGCCAAACCCAGCATTTACGTGCATTTGGTGCTGGGTGGGTGTTAATTTTGGATCCTGACCTCAGGTCTCTTCTCTTTCACCAGGTAAGGACTCGTTGACTCTGGTTTTTGTTGAGACCAAGAAAGGTGCGGATGCCTTGGAGGACTTCCTGTATCGGGAGGGCTATGCTTGCACCAGTATCCATGGCGACCGCTCCCAGAGAGACCGTGAGGAGGCCCTAAACCAGTTCAGATCAGGAAAATGCCCCATTCTGGTGGCCACAGCGGTCAGTTAACTTAAAATTCCATTGGATACACTACTTTCATTTTTTAATGAAATTGTTAAACCTTCCATAATAACACGGTATGTTGCACACTTAAGTGACTGACAGTGGCAGCCAAAATGAATAGTATCATTACATCTGTATATGAGTAACCTTTATGTCCTCTGTACTTCATAATGTTTTTAATCTTTTTGTACCTACTCAGGTAGCAGCTCGGGGTCTGGATATCTCTAACGTGAAACATGTTATTAACTTTGACCTGCCCAGCGACATTGAGGAGTATGTTCACCGTATTGGACGTACAGGACGAGTCGGAAATCTTGGTAAGACTACAACTAGTGATACTAATCCCTTTTAATGAGTTACACAATTTAAAAAGGGGATAGACTTAAAACATTCTAAGCCACAGCACACAAAAAGCTGTGATTTATTGCTATTACCTCCTTATTTTTTTCCTGTAGGACTTGCCACATCGTTCTTTAATGATAAAAATGGTAACATCACAAAGGATCTGCTGGACATCCTGGTCGAGGCTAAACAGGAAGTTCCCTCATGGCTTGAGAGCCTAGCCTATGAGCACCAGCATAAGAGCAACAACAGGGGACGCTCTAAGAGGTATACATACACTGTCTCCTTCTAAGTAAATATGTGTTTTTTGTATGTTGATGCTTTTATTTGTCTCAAACCATCCAACGTTTTATCCAAACGCTGGAAAATTTACTATGTGATTTAAACAATTAAGGTTCTCTGGTGGTTTTGGAGCACGTGATTATCGCCAGACAGCTGCAGGAGGCAATGCTGGAGGGTTTGGTGGACGTGGAGGTCGCAACCAGGCAGGACATGGAGGAACCCGTGGCTTTGGAGGAGGTGAAGTTTAACTTAACTGGTTGGGATGCAGTCAACCCAAAAAATATATAAATTCAATTGATTGGTTGCTTGGGGGAAAAAGCATATTATTTAGACCCCTATGAAATAAGTTTTATTTTTTCCAAATTCCTTTTTATTTTTTCCTGATTTTTTTTTTCCATTTTAATTTTTCTGAATTCTGTTTACCTTTTTACATTTATTTTACCAGCAGAATGTGTTTAACAAGTAAATAAAATGCCAACAACCTAATAAAAATAACATTAATTTACTGACGCAACACAACATTGCACTATTTTATCAAGTGCTTCCAGTCTGAAATGTGACTGTAAACTATTTGAGTTTTCAAGCGCTTACAAGCTTATCATGGTGTTCTTCAGGTCAAAACAAATACATGACTGAAAAAAAAGATTCAATATTTAGTTATTTGATATTGTTTATTTGTTATTTTTAGTAACAAAGTGTTTGTAAGCTTTGTAAATCATAAAGAACATTGCATCTAGAAAATAGACAGCAGTTCAACAGTCAAGATGCAACAGCCTGAAGTAAGGAAGCCTGACTTAAAAGTAAGGTGTTTCAGTGTTCCTCTTACAACTCGTCCTCATGACCTCCTACGTCTGTCCACTGACACACACTCAATCTATCCCAGACATCTCCATTCAAGTACATGATTGTTAGCCTCTTTGTGTTGAGCTCGGTGAGTGCCTCTTGCTTGTCAGTTAGTAGAGTCTTGTTTTTGCTGAAACTCCTCTTTACTTTTTGGTCATTTGAACTGACTGGAGGTAGATGTATGGCACTGGCACTTTTGCAATCTCACACTTTGACCCCTTTAGAAATCAGCAAGCTCAAAATCAGGCAGAGTCAATCAAGGGCTCCCTGGACATACAGTGCTAATAGGCAACCCACTCCTCACTGAGCTCTGTCGATGGTTTGCCATGGGTTTTAGTGCTGTGTAGACTGCTTTTCTAGGACTTGAGCCTGCCTGGGATCAAACACCCTTGCCAGCCTGTAGACCTCTTTGGCTGGATGTGTGACCCAGTGCTTTGAGAACATTCTGAAGGCCACGTGGAATGCATCATGAAGATTGTCAAGCACCTCCTTCTTCTCTCAAACCCATTTCTCTTAGTAGCTCATCTGTCTCGGCACCATACCTGCATGTTTTTGCCGTTCCATTCACTAGGTAAGAGTCCAGATCCTCCATGATACTGTAGGCAGAGCTTACTGTGGGATGGCTGGTTCCATCCAGGATTAAAAGAACTGTTATCAGATTGGAGCAGCCCTCTGAGATGAAGGTTAGCTTGACTGTGAGGGCCTGCATCTTCTCCTTTGTCTCCACCTGACTGAAGATGTTTGAGACTGCCTGGGATGAAGAGCTTTCTGACAACAAACATTATCTGTACAGATGAACATGCTCTGCATGGTAATTGACTGCCTTCAACCAGCTTTTCCAGCTTGAGCTCACTGCTGTAGAAGGAGCCTTGGCCTGCATATCACAAGTGACGCAACTTAAGAGAAGTATTTGTAGTACTGCTAGGTCTCACCCACCAGATTGATGACATGGCAGAGACCGGTTACATGGACACTGTAGGGCATCACTCCTTTCAGAACCTCCTTGCATGCCTTCAGACGGTAGGAGGCATTATCTGTGACCACTGCCCAGGCATCATTTAGGTCTAGATATTTATTGTGGAGGGGGCTATTGTAGCTCGGGAAAGTGTTTAGTTGCATCTGTCCATGAAAATGACGCCCACTAGAAAGTTCTGGTTTTCAACACCTGAAATAAAAAAAGTGATTTGAAAATTAAAATTAAGAAAACTGAAATATGTTCTAAGCTAATGTGACACAACAAGTGTTACTCAAATTTCAAGTGTAAACAAAATACTGTAGATAAAATGGTACAAGCAAACAGGTGCTGACATGCATCCCTATATTTCACAACCATGCAGACAGAATGAATAGTGATGAAATGGAAGTATTATTCACAATTTAATGTAAACAAAATATAACTTAAAGTGATAGAAGCAGGCAGCTTCAGACATTATGCATTGCTGTATTTCACTACCATGCATTCACTTCACATTGCAGCATGAAAAATATGGACTATTGCGACCTGTAAGTTAAGTTAGCTCACCAATGACCATGCTAAGCATGCTGCAGTCCCTTGCATTGGTCATCTCGTCAACAACTACTGCAGGATTTTCTGTAAGACAGCAGTCATGCTGGTCAAACACACTGGGCAGGTAAGTTTGCGAGAGGCCACTTCCCTTTTTTAGGCAGTGCTCACCCTTGTATTAAAACTTTATGTGTCCAGACTAGTAGAAAAGTTTGTTCCTTGACATGTTTCGATTGCTGACTTCCTGCAGTCCTCCTCAGAAATGTCACATTACGTTGCTCTGACGTCCTGTCACTTGGTTTATATAGACGTGCCCTGTTGGCTGGTGGTTTTATTAAGGAGTGCATCTCAAGTGTGTGACAGCATATAGGCCCCCTTATCCCTGTTTATGGTCTTGTGGGCACGTTTCCGGATCTCCATTGTCTCCTTTATCCAACGATGGTATTGGTTGTTCTCAGACCAGATGATCTTGGCTACTGCACAATCCATGATGTGCTTCTCCCTTTTGCAGTGATCTGAGATGGCTGACTTCAGATTTTCCTGCTCTGCTTTGTGTTTGGTTGCACGTGTACACAGTCCATTTGTTTCCTTTTTATATTCAGCCTGATGTTCTTTCTTTTGTGTGCTAAACGTTCTTCCTGTTTCTCTGAAGTAAGTTCTCTTGCATGAAAAGCATGGGATTTCATATATTAGCCAGTGTCACACTTCTTCTCAAGACCAATACGGTCCTGGGAATGCACCAGCACTTGGTGCAGCGTGATTTGAGGTTTCACTGGCGTGCTTATGTGGTGTTTTGTCATGACCCTTTGGATATGTTCTATGATCCCCCTGGATGTATGAAAGTGTGACCATGCCAAGGTTCTTTTGTTTTGGTGTGTTTTTCTCTTTTGTTTCCTCCTTATTTGCATTTTTTCGGGCCCCTCATTTGTCCTTGTTTATGGCCCATCCTGGGTATTGGCAGCAGGTGAGTGTATCCTTGATGGGTTTTTCCTCCTCCTCTGTCCTTTTCATGTTATTATGCAGGTGTGGTTAAGAGTTCTCGCTACCGATAGTTTGTGTGCTGTAGGGTGTTCGGATGTCCATAACAAGTATATGTCAGTGTGTTGGTTTTCTGTATACTTTCATTTTTGTGCTTCCGTCTTCTTCGTGTTGTTGGAAGGCAACAGTCAAAACATGTCAAGATAAAAACTTTTCTACTAGTCTGAACACAAGAAAATTTTAATACAATTAGAGTAAGTCAGACAAAATAAATCTTTTTGGAATATAGGACTTCCACTTGTTTGCAGTGTTTCACTAGAAATGGCTGGAGCTTTTTTAGCTTTGCTAAAGGCATGTCTTACTGGGCATACACAACCACAAAGTTCTGGGGAAATTCTCAGCTTAAATCTGCTAATGTACTTGTAGTTGTAATGGTCATTTTAAGAGGCGTGCTCCTGCTTACATTCTGTTTTTCCTTGTTCTTTACATGAGTTCTAGAAGCTCAGTGGTCATCGCACGTATTTTCACAGGTCCAGTCAACAGTATGCTGGCATAATTTAAAAAACAGCTTATTGCCTAACTCATAAAAGTCATTTAGGTTTTGCTCTTCTCTGAATTTGGGGCTTAGTTTAGAATTTCTTAGCTTTTTAGAATGCTTGTTTGTCTCAGATGGCCGCTTCAACATCATTGGGGTTTTCTTATCTCTAAGGTGAAGTGATGCAGGGCTGGACCCATGCACAGAAGGTCCCCCCAGAACATTATCTCCTGATAACGTTCTGCTTTCTCCCTTACCTGAGATTTTGCTCAAGTTATGGCAAATTCTGAAATATTCTTTGTTAAATAGTTTATTCCATTTTGATTGCCCTATTCCGTCCGGGTTCTCTGCATCGAAAAAATCATAGGGCCCTAATTATCTCAATATTAGTTAAATCAACCAGAGTGCAGTGAGTGCATCCTTTTTTAATTCCCTAAATTGGTGCTAATCAGAGTTACAAAACAAGCTAACTAATTCCAGCAGTTGGGCCATCTCCTTTTTTACACTTAGCTGGATCATTATCTTCATTGCTATTCAGCTATTTTACATACATTACCAACACACACACACACACACACATACAGGCAAGGACCAGTCAGTACATTTACATGCACAGTTCAGTCGAGTTACAGTTGAAGCTCGATTCAGTCAATTAATTTTACTACTGTCCTTGTCCCAGTATATTATGGGAGAAACCGACGGACTAATGAACCGATGTCCAACTCGTACAGGTAGGTGGCAATATGCCCGTTTAGCTGGTGGCTATTGGACCTTCTACCGGTAAACCTAATGCCACACCAAACAAGCTTCAAAAAACTTACAGCTTTCAAGCTTCATGATAGCAGTCCAGACTAGTGCGCACACACACACACGCACACACACACAGGCGCGCGTTGCCATCAAAAATAAACTTAATTTACTTTGCTCTTCTGTACTCTGATGCTGGGGACTGATAACGTGATTTCTGCTGTTTCTTTAACATGGTGCCATTTAGTTTGTGCGAAGTAAATGCTCATTAAACAAGGCCTAGCAGTCCTTAGCTTGGGCAAGTTCAGTGTGGTAAAAACCGATCTTTTGAATTCTTATCCTGTCTTGCAGTCTAGTAAACATTACCATTAGTAAAACAGAAATACTGTTGTGCAAAAGAATTTTTAACACAATAAAGCCAATCAATTAAAAAGAAATTACTGCATATTTCCTAGCCTGGTTAACCATCCGCTTCCACATCGTTTCACTTTGTGAGAAGTGTCTGGTCACTCTCCATTGAGAAACGTTTGCATCGTGGTGGGCGTGATATTTTCAACTTCGACCAATCGCTACTGCTTGGTCATTACGTATGTTATAAACTTTTGCCGAAGCCCGTCGGAAG
>JAQLOL010000017.1:15532835-15554182 GCA_029783665.1 Naso thynnoides
TTATTACATTTTAAATAGGATAACTAGTAATCTGCAACCTATTACATTTCCAAAGTACCCTTCCCAACCCTGCCAGTGCTTGACACCTTTAAAACACTGCTGCCTGACATGGGTTACTTACAGTAGCAGTAAACATATTATTATATCAGGCTATATTTTCTAGCTCTTCTCCATTTGGGCTTTATCTGCTAGTGTGGTTGGATTTGTTTTGTAATTGCAATTGATGAATTTATTTATTTTTTCTTTTATTTGATTTTATCAGCAGTTTTTCTTTTTATGTATTGTCTTCTTCAGGACACATTCGATGTGCAGATCCTGATGGCCAGATCTGTCAAACACTGCATCAACTTCATGGAGGTTAAAGAAGAAGACTTACACAGGTTTGGATACACACAGTGATCATATTTGTTTACTACAGCTTCATTGATGGCGAGAAATGATTTTAATGTTAGGACGTGTTTAGCAAACATGTTTGCATACGTTTGTCAAAATGCAGAAAAAATTACAAGGAATAAAACTTTGTTCCAGGATGTAGATTCCCTTTGTGTTTACGCTGCTTCAGTCTGGTCTGGTCCATGGACTTGCCTTCTGGTTCGATGTGGCTTATACGGGATCCAAGTGAGAAATACACACACACACACACACACACACACACACACACACAGTCCTTTTCTTGTTTGAAATCATTTGTTTATTTGACTTATTAATTTTATTGCTTTTATCATATAGTGACAGGGCAGGTATGAATGAAGGTTTTGAAACATGTTGGAATATTCAAACAAATTGTACGTTGCTTTTCCAAACCAACTGTTTAAATTTGAGCAATTAAAAGTAAAGTTAATATGTATCACACATTGGCAAAATACAGCCTGGGGGCCGGATACGGCCCGCAGACCATCTCATTTCAGCCCACAACGTCCTCACAGGGTGGACAAAATCAATAAAATGCTCTTTGCATTACTTAATCATTCACTTTTTAATGATTTAATATATAAAGTGGCGATCATTTATCCAGTTTCCAAGTTCTGTTGAATGCAGCATGTGGCACCTGTATAGACCAACACTTCAAAAATTAGAAAAATTGATTCTGAATGTCTCATTTTTAACCCAGAGTCGACATCTAAATATTTCATGACACATGTTGGTTCAAAGGCCATATGTTTGATTGTAGTTTTTCATGATACATTGTCACTCAAAAATATGAGTTATAATTGAGTTTCATAGGACAGAAGTTACACAAGTAAAGCTAAAGAGAAAATACATGAACAAGTAATGCACTTTTGAAGTGAACATTTGTTCACAAGTGTCCGTGAATATTAATACTTTCTTTATACACTGACGCAGCTATTTTACTTAACGGTAAAAATAAAATTTTGATCATCATGAAACAATCTGCTTTGAGTTTCTAACATAATGCAACAGTTGTAGCAAGTAATGTTTCATCAGTGACATATGCGGTGGAACAGCCTTTTTTAACATTAAGTTCTTGTTTGTTTGTTTTTTAAGGTCTCATACCTTCTGAGCTAAAAATAGCCTATTGTAAAAATCTTCCAAATTCATGTAGGCTAGTTTAAATTTAATTCGGTTCTGTGTGTGTGTATAACTTGTGGCCCTCCACTTGCTTTTCTAAGTCAGTTTGGCCCTCTGGAAGAAAATGTTGTCCACCTCTAAGATATATCGTACAAGCTCGTAAATTCATTCATTCAAATTCATGTATCATTTTTAAAAATTATGTTTTGTGCAGACTAAACACCATTTAGGTCACTTACACGGTGTCTTCAAACTCCCTGCTGTCTGTTTCTGCAGGGCAGCAGTGTGGCTCTCCACAGCTCCCACTGAGCCTCTAACTCGCTGGTATCAGGTCAGATGTTTGCTCCAGACGCCGCTTTTCGCCAAGTTTGGACAAACTCTGTCTGGGACTGTCCTGCTGGCTGCTAACAACAGGTATATACGAGCTTCCATCGAGCCTGGCCTTCTAAACCGTTGAATATGGCAAGATGTTTAGATCCCTTTGATCATGAAAACAGTGTTTTGTCTTTTCTACTTGTGGCTTAGAACACTTTCGGATTAGTTCTTCAGAAAAGTGAAAGCTCTGTTATTGTGACAAATAATCAGAAACATTTACCTTTTACACACTACAGGCAGAGCTATGACATCCACATCACAGCTACAGTCGACCAATCAGGCTTCAGATCTGGGAACATCCTGGACCTCAAGAACCCTTTCTTCAGGTTTCACATTTTTCCTCACTGATACATCAAATAACACGAGAACAATAAAACCAGCTGTATCCCCCCCAAACCACCCCCACCCCACCCCACACACACACACACACACAGTAGCATATATAAACAAAATTTACCTTTACGTTCTTGACACAAAAAGGGAATATTTTATCTCATTTGTTCACACATTGTAAGATCAGAGTGTTGTTTCATGCCATGTTTCATTTTGTACTTTTTTTTTTGCACGTACAAAACAAAACAAGTAAACATTTCTCACAAAGTGTTTGAACCCACAACATCATGACAACGAGCGAAGTGCTGCAAGAAACTGAGCGAACACATTGGTTCATGTGGCTGGTTCATCTTTTTCTCTATGCCACCGTTTATGAATTATCTCACTCAAGAAAAATTAAAATAACAGTGAAACTACATGTGCAAATTTAATTCTGTTCGCAGGACACCATCTTGGTTCCACAGTTAGAGACTTCTGGACTGTTGGTGACCTCGAGATCAGGGCAGCTGGTTTCTGCCCTTTTGGATGCAGGGTGAGGAGAACAGAGGTAAACCTGTTGCGTAGTACACATAAACCGTATGCATGTTAATGAATAATCAAAAAAAAGCTTTAGCTTCCGTGATGCAGACAAGTGTAGGTGAATAGGTAATATTTTCATTGTGTTTTCTAATAGTGCAGATGAAGAGAGGTGCTGTACTGCGTTGTCACACAGAATAAGTGATAGAAAAATGAGACTTTAAGGAGTAAATTGAAGTGGTTAATCTTATTAGTGTTTTTGGGTGTCTGTGCTACCAAAAGGGAGAAACTGTCATTCAGTTATTATTATTGTTATTATTGTTATTATTAACAAACCTTTTTACCCATCTCTCTCTTTTCTTTCCAAAGGAACCTCATAAACACCATCAGACACCAGAGCTGCGACTGATTTTATTTTATACATTTCTATCAGCACTCAGCGTATGTGCTGAGTTCCACAGTCAAAAAAAAACAACAACAACATACTTTAAAACATTTCATACAGATAATGTATCTCTGTATACTATAGGCCATTTCACACAGGTTTTTAGTTTTATAATTAGAAATCAAAGTGAGATGATGTTTTTATTTTTTTTTTTTTACTTGTTTAAGCATGCACAACAAAGGCGGAGGAAACTGTCATTTCTATACCAGCAGTCTGTCCTCTGTACATGTATTTAATTTGCTGTAATAAACTTTTTTCTCCATATAAACTTAATAATGTGACTCCTTTTCTCTTACTAGTACCCAATACATGCCACGTAGTTGAAGCTGCATGGTTTAATGTGTACCCTCTAAGTCGTATTTGCCTGGTTTACAGTAAAGAAATTCAAATTCGAAGCTTTATATCCTCCACCACATGCCATTTATTACTCTAGTGTAATGCACTACTAGCTTTACATTTCTAAAATAAAAAGATTAAAATATAATTTAAAAGTATGTGAGTTAGCAGTGTGCTTCTTTATTTTTTATTTTATTTTATTATGCTTAATTTTTATTCGTTTTCCTTTTGGGGGTGGTATTAATTGATTATGATTTAAGGTAAATTAAATAGATCATGCTAAGTACTCTGGTACAGTAAGTGGCGGTATGCACATCTAATCTCATTGAGGAGCTGCCGTAAAATCAGAAGAAGAAGAAGATGTGTACTTCCGGGTTGACCGTCACATTTGGAGCGCTGTGATTTTAATTTGAAAGTAGGACACCGGAAGTTTTTTTAACCATTGGTGCTAATGTAGCCAAATATCTGTGCTATTTTAGGCAAAATATTTCTGTTTAAGCCCTTTAAAAGAAAGGTCCCCTGGATTAAATCTAGGCGCTGAACGGAATGTTGGCTACAGGAGCTGTAAGTAGATAACATTTGACTGTTAACTCTTAAAATTAGCTAGCTAGCATGAGCTAACCTCCCGGTAAGTTACATGCCTAACGTTGTCTGTTTATAATTCCATGTTTGACTGGCAGTCTGAAGCTTTTAAACGTTTCATAGTCTATCTTTCTAGATTTTAAAATAACAGTGTTGAATTTTGTATAGGTAGAAGTCAGCAAGAAATGACTTCGTTTAACGTCACTTCTACAACGTTAGCTAACAGTAAGGTTAAAACAAAACAAACAAAAATACTCCGATCTCTACCCAAAAATCTGTCAAATTAGTAAAGCCTCTGTGTTTTTTCTTAACAGAGGACACGTTCATTTAAATAAGGCTGTGCAGGAATAGTTTTCTGAGTCACTCTTCAATTCGGCGTGCATCCTGAACACTGTACGATTCATGTTAATAAATTATAAAACACTTTTTGAATTGGCTGACACTGCCAATTAACAACCACAGTTTTCAAGTGAAACAGCCTCAGCTGCACCAGAATGGCAGTTTTAAAAACGAAGCATCGTCTCTGAACAGGCTGAACACAGAGCAGGCTGCAGTATATTGGTGCTTAATTTTCCATATTGCTCTCAGGCTGTAACCACAGCACTGGCACAAGTGGACAGAGAAAAGATCTACCAGTGGATCAATGAGCTGTCCAGCCCAGAGACCAGGGAGAATGCCCTCCTGGAGCTCAGCAAGAAGAGGGAGTCTGTACCCGACCTGGCGCCCATGCTGTGGCACTCCTGCGGCACCATAGCAGCCCTGCTGCAGGTGAGTCGGTGGTTTTCCACAGGTCTTACGTTACATGTTGTGGAGTCACATCATGGCCTGCACACTTGCTGCTGAAGCAGATGCCAACAATGAACCTGGCAATCAGTCCTTTATCTGTACTTCATCCTTGTCGTTTGAAGGAAATCGTCAACATCTACCCATCAATTAACCCCCCCACCCTGACAGCACACCAGTCCAACAGAGTATGTAATGCCCTGGCACTCCTCCAGTGTGTGGCCTCCCATCCAGAAACAAGGTAACTAAATTCCATGTCCAGAGCAAAACAACGTGTGTGTTTGTGTTCTCCTCTGGTACTCATGAGCAGCATGTTATTTTCCTGTGTCTGCAGCACGGTTAATCCTGTACGTGAATAATGAAATGGCTAGAAAACATGCAATACTGGAGTCATCTGTTCGTTAAAAAACAAATATGAAAGCAGAGAGTTTTTCCTTCACAGGTCAGCTTTCCTGGCAGCACACATCCCACTCTTCCTCTATCCGTTCTTACACACAGTGAGCAAAACACGGCCATTCGAGTACCTCCGCCTCACCAGCTTAGGAGTCATTGGTAAGAAATTATCATTCCATTCATCACTCGTAACTCAAAGTAAGCAGAGCAAAACTTAATGTCAGGATCATCACAGACTTTTGTTCCCCTCTGCCTAATTGCTCAGGGAAGTAAAAATAGTATTGGGTGAAATTTTTCGGGGATAATTATTTTTATTATTATTTGTTTGTGTTGTGTTTTAGAGACTGCAAAACAACTGCACATTCTTTACTCAACTAAAGATATGTTTTGCACTTGAACAGCACGCTGCAGCTGGCAGCAGCTCTATCACTCTCTTCCACCTCTTCAATAGCTGCAGTTTTTCCTCCTCTATACATTTGACCACCTCTGTTACATTGATTAATTGCTGGTTTTTTTTTCTTTTAAATAAAATATGTTTAATCAACAAGCCTTCTATGGAGCTAGGCTTAGTCATCCTCATATAAGTCAATATTGCCTTCGATCTGTTCAACTTTAAAAAGTTTAGTGGCACCTTTGGCAGTCACCTGTTGGACAAATCTCCAGTCGTCCTGATGTGCGGGCCTCTGGACAGGTCATGAAAAATCATTTAAAAAATGTCTGGAGAATACAGAGCTAAATGTTTTGGTGTAATCCACCACGTAGAAGTGCAATGCCAATATCTGATGACTGCACATTACAAATGGAACAGTTTTAGCGATGTTCTGATACCGTTTTTTCCTTTTATGATAACCAAAATTGGGGATCAGCCAAAAACAAGTACCGATCTAATACCAATGTTTGAAGCACAATTCTTTACACATCTTCCTTGACTTTCCAGTGTAAAATATTTCCAAAGTCAGTCAGAGCCACCTGAGCTCATTGGAAAGTAGCTGGGTACCATTTTGTGGCTGATAAATACTCCAGTATCTGATTGGTGCACAGACCAGCTTACTTGCCGATAGTGATACTAGCATTTTCAGCAGTGTCGGCAGGATTTTCTGATACTGGAATCGGTATCGGAAAAACTCTATCAAGAGATTCTGTTTATTTATTTTGCAGTGCTCTGTCTGTAGAAATTAAACTCAAATGAATCAAAACTGTTCATGTTTTAAAAAATGTAAAGTCTCATTGATTCCTTGTGTCAACCCCTTCCAGGTGCTTTGGTAAAAACCGATGAGCAGGAAGTAATCAACTTCCTGTTGACCACAGAGATCATTCCCTTGTGCCTTCGCATCATGGAGTCCGGCAGCGAACTCTCCAAAACGGTACACTAACATGAATTTTTTTTCTCACCGATGGATCGAGTGGTATGTAGTTCAGAGTGTAGATATTTTGGGCTAGTGGCCATTAGAAGGCACAGTTATTAGCCTTCCTGTATCTCATCAGCACACACTGCAAACTGCATGTTACCTCGTTCTGTTGCTCATGACCAGCATCAACATGTGGTTCATTGTTTTCCAGGTTGCAACTTTCATACTACAGAAGATTCTCTTGGATGACACAGGGCTGGCATACATCTGTCAAACTTATGAACGCTTCTCCCATGTTGCGATGATTCTTGTAAGTGGCTCTTATTTTATTAAAAAGTGAGATATTTGTGAGCAGTTCGTATTTATTTATTTATTTATTTATTTAATTTTTGCTATCTCTTTCTTTCTTCCAGGGCAAAATGGTGCTGCAGCTCTCCAAAGAGCCGTCGGCTCGCCTACTGAAGCACGTAGTGCGCTGTTACTTACGCTTGTCAGACAACTCCAGGTACTTTTATCACAGCAAATCTAAACTAAAAATTATCCCTCTGTTACTGTCATATACTTAGGTACATTTTGACATGAACTGTAGTTCAGATTTAATTTAAATCGTCTTTGGTGTTTGTTTTGCAGAGCCAGAGAAGCTCTGCGGCAGTGCCTCCCCGACCAGCTCAAAGACACCACCTTTGCCCAAGTGCTGAAGGACGACACCACCACCAAACGCTGGCTGGCCCAGCTGGTGAAGAACCTGCAGGAGGGTCAGGTCACTGATCCCCGTGGCATCCCTCTACCCCCACAGTGACTCCCCTTGCTCCTCGCCGACCCTGAGGAACACCAGCAAAGAACTGCCTAATAGTCAAGCCTTCAAACACGGCCACGCAGAGATGGAACTGTTTTTAATGAAAGACTTTCAAAGGAAAGGCTGCTGCCTGGTTATTTTCGTAATCAGATATGCAAGCAGATAGCTCGAGCCTCTGCAGTTCCATTCCCATGGATCCATGATTTCAGTCATTTACATATGCAGCCTTGCCGTGTGTTCTGCAGCTGATTTACAGATCTCCAATAAATTGTTGCGCAACAAACTCCAGCTTCAGCATCTTCATTCTGCTGCAGTAACACTGCCTGATATACTCCTGATACTAGATATATTAATAAATATGAACTGCTACAGTATCTGAGTACAATAATATCCTGGACAATATAGGCTTTTTGCAAATGATTGTTTTTACTTTCTACACAACCAAAGGTTTAAGTTAGTTTACAACCAAGTGTGTGTGGACCAGTAGTTTATTCCACTGTGCACCCCTCTGTTCTCTGACACCATTTACTTCTAAGGTGCTGGCTCTGTTAGTTTACACCCATTTGCTCGCTGTAAATTCTCCAGACAGTGACCTGCTCTACTTACACATGGGCTCAAAGGACATATTAGGGACTCCGTACTAAGGGGCTGGCGGAGTGACGTCTGTCCAAAGGATTTGGACATTTGTGCTGACACGGAGTAAAAAGTTAAGGGCAGCAGTGTTTGTGTGAGTATAGCATGGGACACTCGTCTAGATGTGTGAAAAATAAATATTGGAGCGACTTTTTATATTGGGTCAACAATATCCATCACAGACAAAAGTTGAAAAAATTGTTTGAATAAACACCACAAATACTATTTAAAGCAAATCCTCATGTCTTGCAAGAATATAAATAAGTTGTTCAAAAACAGAAACGGTAAGAATACAGTCCTAACTTGGGTTCACTATTCAAATCATCAGTTAAAATGTATAGACTTTTGTTTTTCCTGCTAATTGAAGAAACTCTGAAGACAGTTCCATGACTGTCAAAGGGGCGTCTTGGAGGAATGAACGGCACTCTTTCAAATTATATTCCTTCATTTGGTGTTTTGGTGGTAGTGGAGAGTGCCAATATTACTTCAAAATTAAAATCATTCATTATGTTTCTGCCCTTTTTTATTCTGTTTTTTCCTTCCTTAAATGTGGAGGACCACAAAGGCCAAGGCAATTGCAATAAAGCATTTCTTTCATTAAAAATTAACTGTGCAAATAAAAAAACAGGAGTTATTAAATTACTTTACAATTCCATTAATTGCTCCATAAATTAATAACGGAATTGTAAAAACAATTTACAAATGGAACTTTTAAACAGTAAAGCCAGGTGACGACAAATGTAACAAGATCTTGGAGTGGTTATCGCCAGATGATAACCAATCAGAGAGCTTGTTATACTGCATGACTAATTTGCGTTGTTTTGCCCCGTTTCACCAGCTCAAGTCCCAAAGTGTCATGGAAAGTCTAAATGGAAAAGTTAAATGACTTCACAAATCAATTAGCTAATAGGATAATGAAAAGCAGCAAAAAAAGTGTAATGAAAATGAGAAAAGGAATTGCCTTTTTAAATGCCAGAATTAAAGCTGTATATTTAACTAAGTTTGTGAATTTAGTTATTTATTTCTGTTTTTAAAACTGCCTTTTCAAATTGATTTTTAAAATCTGGTACTTATTTAGGAATTCTTTAATGTATTTTTAGGTGATATTATTTATTATGTACTGTTTAAAAGATTAATTTATAAATTCTTTTTACAGTTCCTCTATATATTGGTGAACTAATTAATGGATTTGAAAACTAATTTTAAGTAATTTTTTACTTTTTATTTAAAAAATGCATTGTTGCAATTTCTGTGACACTTGTGATCCTCCATACTTACACCAGTTTGGAATAGTACATCAATTATTCAAAAGACTAGCCAAAATGACTTTCCGGTCATCTATTGAAGAGGTTGCTGCTGGGTACTGTAGTTTTTTTGTTTTGTTTTGTTTTGTTTTGTTTTTCTTTCTCTCTCGAGGAGGTCATTGTGAGGGAGCCCCTTCATTTTAGTCTTGGCTCAGTCTGTGTAATTTGAGCTGGGAAGCTGAGCTGAAGCTGTGGATTATTCATGACTCAGAACCTGAGCAGGCAGCCTGGATGAAGACCACGGAGAGAATGTCAATATTCAAACCTTACAACCTTATGTGTGTGAGCCCTCAGTTACCTAAGTGATTTCAGGAATGAGTCCAGAGTTAAACTGGAAGCAATTTGTTAATTTGATGGTAAATCCTTCCCTGGTGTGCTGTCCTCACGGCCTGCAGGTAAACTTGCCTGATCAAAGTTTGATGAGCAGGGCTTAGTAACATTAGACGGGAACGAAAAGGTACTGGCTGTCTATGGTGCAGCTGTGCTGGTGCTACACCTGACATGATGGTGCTAAGGTGGTCCTGGGCCAAATCTGAGGAAAAAGGCAGGTTGTAATCCTCTGCCAATAATTGCCTTGAATGACAGCAGACTGGCTGCCAGACTCTGTTGAGGACATCCCCCATTTAGTGTCCAGGATGATGGCTGAGAGGGGTCTTTGAAATAGATGCTGCAAGTCTGTCAATCTATAAATCACTTTGACGAGGTAATTAATTTAGTAATTGGATTTCACTTAATTGACGAAACTAAAATGAAATCACACTATAAATCTTTTTTTTAGTAAATGTATGAATTCAAAGACATTTTGCAAATACATACACGTAGACACAAACAGATACAGTTCATGGACACATATGCATACATATAGTACACATATCTGCTTACATTACTGTATGTTGTTCTGTTCTCCATAGCATCCCTCTGTAATTTAGTTTACATTCAATATAATTCAGACTAAATCGCACTTGTGCATCTGAGAATGTAACCCAAAAAAGCATCATGTGAATCAAGCTGATGCTTCACATTAAACGGGATCTGGGTTGTTTTTCTTTTACTGAACCAGGCTTGGGCCAATGTTAGACATGATCAAATATCACGATATATGCCATCATATGTGATATTTTCATGATATTGACTATCAAATAGCTGAGACAGCGTCTATGGGCTTTTATTTTGAAAAGAAAATGCACACTGAGTTACCATGCATTGCCATTTGACAAGGTGGAGAGGTTATCTCCAGTGAATCAGCTTGATGTTGGCATGCATACAGCACTTTCATACACACACATTTAGGACTTCAAAGAGGAACGCCAGCTCTCCAGTCTGGAAATATTTGGGTTTAAAGCCACAGAAACGCCCCCCTCCCCCCATAATACTGTGTATCACAATATTTGTGCACTGATAATAAAATCTGGATATCACCCAAGTTCCTTCAATTGTGCTTACAGACACTTAAAGCCAAACATCATACTGGTCATCATACAACTTACACAAGAAGGAAGAATTAAACAATATCTTTCACAGTAAATGGGAAATCATAATAATTGACAAAAAAGTTTTTTTTTTTTAATCCGATTCACTTTCTCCTCTAAATGTTGTGTCCAAGAAAGTGTGAATGCAATTATATGCTTTAGAAATGACTAACACACAGCAGTACCTCTTATCATCATCGCGTTCAACCTTTTTTTGTGTGTGCGTGTTTTGTGTTTGACCTGCAAGATGCTCCTTATCTTAAGAACCTTATACAGATAAATGTCTGTGAAGAGTTAAAATGCTAAACAGGGCCAAACAGGTGATCAAGCATCAGAACAAAAAGGCTCCGGACAGGGAGGAGGGAAGCAGGAGCGAGTGAGTGGACTCAGGCGTCAGCTGTTGCTTGCTTTCATTACCACAGCGTGACATGCAGAGAAACAGCAGCAGCTCCTCGCCCATATGATCTGTTCCAGCTCTGCAACAGCCAGCAGCAGTGACGGGGACTCAGGGATGATCCTGCAGCAGGTCAGACTCATCTTTTAGATCCTCACTTATATGAAAAGCAGTGCTGCTATTATTTCCCTTGACCAATTTACTAGAAACTTAGTGAGAGCTATAAATGAGATTTATGTTGCAAAACAGTGTAAGATTTTGTCATATTTGCTGGAATAGCTGGACTTTTAGAGCATGGATGATTGACAGCAGTAAAAAAAACAGGAGCCATGGGAATATACCGACAAATTTTGCTCTTAAATTAAATGCTGCCCATTTTCACCCGCTGAGGTGACATAAATTTGGTTAGAGAACACACAGACAGATACATAATGTCAACACAGTTTTCTGCCTGGTCTGAAATTTTCCGTTAGTCAAACTGCATAGATGTACCACATATGACAGTGAAACAGAGCAGCTGAGCTTGTATTGATTCCATGTAAAGCTATTTTTCTTTGTCTATAAATTGTGTTTATTGTTTTATTTTCTGGATGTATTTGTACTGTGTTGACATTTACTTGTTAATTGTGTCTTTACATGACCTAAGTAAGCTACCCAGAAGAGACAGACATGAGTGGTTTTGCTAAAATATTGTTTGCAACTCAAATTCAGCACATAGGAATGATTTTTGTCAATGAAATAAATGACAAGAACTCTGAGTTAAAAAAAAAAAACACAGTAAGCGGAGGCCATAAGTGAAAGGAATGCTGAGACCACGATAGGGATTTGAGGAGATTAGGTGGCTTAGTGAGTTCGACATAGAGGCAGAACAAAAAGTGCAGGACAGCACAGAATGTGGCGAAAACATAACAGAGCAGCAAAAGAGCATCCAGATCAGCTTAGTGAGCTGTCTGGCAACGGCATGGGGATAAAGGCAGAATAATGAGGCTAGTATAATATGTGAAGCAGGCATGTAACGCAGCTGCACCCACAGGAAAAGTTCGGTGTGATTGTGAACTAGTTTAAAGGAGGAGCAGCTGGTAACTAGACTGAGTATTTCATGGATTCCTACAAGAATATGATTCTTCATGCATTAAGACAAAGTATTTTGTGCACAGCACTATCTAAACAGCAGCACAATATTAACATTTGATATGATATATTAAAGAGCCATTAAAACACAGTTCTGTTAGGGCTTAATTTAAAAAAAATTTATTACTATTGCTGACTAAGGCTGGGGTTTCCCTAATGTTCTAGTAAAAAATAAACAAGTTAAATAAAAGGCAAGTGCAGGGTTTCCAAATTAAAAAAAAAAAACATTTATCATTGGTTAAATGAATTTGTTTCTTCATCTGTAAGGGACAATGAAAAAAGGGACCAATCTTACACAGTTAGAAGCAAGTCAAAGCCTTGCTGAGGATGCAGAGGATTACAACATTACACAGAATTGTCGGGGTGTTTTCGCCACCTGGCAGGTGTTGCATCTTGGGAAGCTGACTAACACTAAAAAGGTCATGACAGTCATTTTGACGTTTTACATTCACACATCATGTTACTCTGTTCAGTTGAAAAATACAGTACTGCTGGTCCCTGACTTTTCTTAAGAATAACTTTATTTAATTTAAAATGTTATTTATACAAATTGCACTAAAGGCAAACAAAATGTGATAATTTCTGCCTATTTTTGCCACAGGTGGTCAAAATGACCGCTCAGACTTTACCACAGTTAAATTATAACATTTTCGCACAGTGGCCATTAAAAAAGGCATCTTGGTTGCTTGGCAACTATCATTGTCACTGTCAAAAGTAAAATTCAGGAGTGTCTGCGAATCTCATTTACAGAGGCGATTTTTGCCCCTCAAAGCAGCGCATTGCACAGCAGCACAACAGGGCAGAGCTCACCATCATCCGGGAGCGGATTGGGATGATCTGTCTCTGATGAAAGTGGGAATTTTGTCTTTGTCTTTGTCTCCTTCGCATATCTTCAGGTGTTATTTTGTTTTTTAAAAGATCTGGTCGGGGAGACAGGCTTTTCGTGTGCATTGGAGGTCTCGGAAGTCTTGTCCTGGCGCATTAGACTTGTTTGATTTTTCTTATTTGAATTATCAAGTGTTATTGAACAATCATGAAATATATATTCACTTTGTAAAATGCTGGTTTACAAAAGGCGTAGAACTCAAGACTTCTTCCAACTCTTTTTGAATATAGAGAATGTAAAATAGGGAAAGAAAAGAAACTGTAAAAAAACAATGACAAAAAACAACAACTCTATTATTGAGATATAATTGAGTCTGTATATTCATTGTAAATCTGGTGGATACTTTTGTTTATTTCTGTTTTGTGTGTGTGTGTGTGTGTGTGTGTGTTGTTGTTGTTTTAATATGAAAGTCCAGAAGTTAAAACATGGTTCTTTAACTATGGCCTCCAAATTCTGTTTGTTTCTTTAGATGGCAAAAGTCTGAGAAAACAACGAATGGCTTCCACAGCGAGTGGCCTCCGTAAGTCTATTTCCTGCCTCTGGATTCTGTTCACGTTTTCAACTCCAAACTCTTTTTATGGTTAAATTGTCATGCAATCAAAGTTTGGAAATGAAATGACTTAAAACTATACTTTTAAGAAAAAGTAACAGCTAATCATACTACATCCTTAATCCATATTTATTCTTTTTTTTACAGGCGTTCAGGGGGATGACAACCTCCAGTCTATGTTGGTGGGGACAATAATGAGGAAAATCAAGTCTCGTACCTGGAAGAAACAGCGCTACTTCAAACTGCAGGATGACTACATGACCATCTGGTACAAGTCTAAAAAGGCTGGCAACACCCACTCAACATGTAAGAAAAAATGATTTATCGTTGTGAAGGAACTCTCCAGTCAGAAATTTTCATCTCTTCCACTTGAAAATTTTTATTACGCAAGAAGTCACCACATTCATTATTGTAGAATGCAGAGGTGGATAATCTCAAAAGAACTCAATTTACTCAATCCTCTGGTGTGTGATACACTCATGATACAAAATTCAGTTTTTAACTTGGTTCTGACGAAGAATCAAACAGGCACATCAATTCTTCTTATCAAGTTACAATTATTCGAGGATGTTTAGGTGCAGGGTGGTTTTGTTTCTGTGGAAAAGATTAACTTTTTAAGTCTTTACTGAGCAAAGTTTTGCAAATTTTCTTTTTCTTTTTTTTCAGTCTTGCAATTCTTTGTTTCAGAGAAATTGGTTATCACAGCCCTCCTCAGGGCAATGTAATTAAGCAGCTGCTTATTTCATTGTTGTTTATCTTATGGTGATCACCACCAGGAGATGATACAATGTCTTTTGATATCACCGATTATCACTTTTTTCCTGTGTAAGACATGAGTGGCATTTTGTTCAGTTTTCCATTCAGTGTGTGTCTTTTCACCCAGTTTCAGTACGTGATGTAGAGGCAATACGAGAGGGCCACCAGTCTGAGGTGCTGCTCAGCATTGCCGATGAGTTCCCACCTGACCGGTGCTTCACAGTGGTCTTCCGCAGTCGCAGGAGCAACCTGGACCTGGTGGCTGAGTCAGCCGAGGAAGCACAGTCCTGGATCAGAGGCATGAGGAAGCTGATTGAAAACCTGGAGAACATGGGGGAGCTCGAGAAACTTGATCAGTATCATTCCCTCAGTGTTTCCAGCCATATGCTCTCAGTGCTTTTAAAATGTTTGTTGGTTAGCCGTTGAACAGAAATCTACACAAGGCATTAACATTAGTGTCCATTTTTTTGTCCATTACTGCAACATTGTGTGAACAATGTCTAAACTGAATAATCCATTTTGTAGGAACCATAAATGTTCTTAGCAAATTCATTTTAAATTCATCCTTCAGTTCTTGAGATACCTTATTGAGGACTGGTCAAGGGTTAACTTTGACTTGTCCATGTTATTAGAGAACAGAAGTCTGTCCACTCAAGCAGTCTGGTCAGAGGATTTTGCTCTCTGCTCTTGATCATTCATTGAACGGATGGTTTTATACTTAAATCAGCTGCTTGAAAATGGTTGCCAGGAGACATATCTAGCAAATTAGACTTATATACATAAAAAAAATTGACAGTTTTGTTGCCTGCCACCATTGTCAAACAAATCTGATAAATCGCACAGGTTCAAAATTTAATTTCTCTTTTCACCTCATGGTGGCAGCACCACTCTGTAACTTCGCCTGGCTGTGTGACCCATGCTGTGACCCCTCCCTGCTAATTTCTGCCATGTGACTGTATAAAAAGGTGGCGTTGGGGCCGACACGTACAGGAGAGAGAGAAATTACAATATTTTTTCCAGAAAACCCAAGCAATTGTG
The DNA here is from genome assembly GCA_029783665.1 of Naso thynnoides. NCBI lineage: Eukaryota > Metazoa > Chordata > Actinopteri > Acanthuriformes > Acanthuridae > Naso > Naso thynnoides. Next base: position 15,548,435 of record JAQLOL010000017.1, read on the forward strand.
TTTGCCTAATTTGCCAAGAGATTGTTGCCATGTATAAGAAATTCAATCCAAAAAGGCATTATCAGACAAAATGTGTTAAGCATTCGACAAACTATCTGTGAGCAATCATGCTGAAAAAATTAAACAACTTGAAGCTGTGTTGGTCTCACAACAGCAGTTTTTCACATCGGTCCATGAGTTAAATGAAAATACCACCAAAGCAAGCTATGAAGGGTGGGTGAGGTTATCAAAGACTGTGTTAGGAAAATGGTAGTCTCTATAAACAGACTCTGCATTTACTGAATATAGAGTCTGTAGGCAAGGTAGTCTTTTGTAGTCTTTTGTAGTCCGTGTAATTAACGGCGTGTAAACTGGCTACTTGTGAAAAGATCCACTGGTAGATGTGGTCTCTCAACTCCAGCTACATTCTCAAGTCGGACTGTAAACAGTCGGACTGTAAACAGCGAGCGGCACGCAGAGAAGGAAGCCAGAAACGGAAATTCGTCTCCTTCAGCGGTAGCCCGAGAATAATAGGGTTTGCCCCCAGAGGCTGCATCACTGTCTGCAGGAAGCCAGACAGTGAATGCAGCCGATGGGTTCTGAGACTGGGAAAATGGTAAAGAACATTTGTCCCTGGAAGAGGAAAGAGTTTGCTAATGTTAGCATGGCTCATAAAGAAAGACAGTTGTTTCATCATTGAAAATAAAACTGTCATTGAACAATGCATTTGTATGAATTTCTTATTGGTTAAAAAAAATGTCAAGAGGGACCGCTGGCCCTTGGGTATTTTCACATTATCAAATCTGGCCCTCTGAAAAAGGTTTGGACACCCCTGATCTAGTCTCTCTTCAAAGCTTAAGAAGTTAAAATTCATCCAGTACTTAATACAACACTTTCCTTAAGTGGCGCACCCAGATGGATTGGTGACTGGTTCAGGAAGGCAGACAAGAACAACGATGGCAGGATGAACTTCAAGGAAGTGCAAGATTTACTAAAGATGATGAATGTGGACATGAACGAGCACCACGCTCATCGACTCTTCACAGTAAGAGCCTTTCAGCTAAATACATAAATTATGATCATGTGATTGAAGTACCAATCATTGAACATGTTATGGTTCAACGATGAGTTGAGACCATTTCTTGACCAATGTAAGAACTCTTAAGATTTGATAAAACTATCTAGAAAAGCTGCAGTGTGTTACTTTCTCTGTTCTCAGATGGCTGATAAGTCCCAGTCGGGTACATTGGAGGATGACGAGTTTGTGCACTTTTACAAGATGTTGACCCAGCGGGAGGATGTATTGAGGGTTTTCCAGGAGTACTCAGCTGATGGCCAGAAGTTATCTCAGAGCAATTTGGAGGACTTCCTGAGGGTGGAGCAGCTGGAGACGGAGAACATCCAGCAGCATGCCATGCAGCTCATTGAGAACTATGAGCCCTCTGACACAGGTATATACACAGTAAAAATACACTGTATATACCTTTTATCTCTGATTCTTTGAGATCATAGAAAAAAAAGGATATTTGGGATTTATCAGATACATGGTACATGATTTGTTTATCACTTTACAAGGCAAGGTTGTGGGATGAAATCTAGTTTTAGTCCCTTGAAGTACTCATAAAACAGGTCATAAAATTAAATAATATCTTATATTTGAGTACAGAGGTTAAGTTTAATAAATCTCTGAAAAATAGGACCCATGTCGAGTGGTGATACTGTAGCGGATACTTATGTATCTCTTGCCAGAGTGCAGTAGTGTTAACAGGCTGTAGCTGGATTTCATATTGGGTTTTTTTTTTTTTTTTACAACATTTAGGCTCTGTGCTGGCACCTTATCTCACCATATCACTAATGTTTGGTAAAAGGACACCAGTGATGCTCTGGGTAGTTTTAATCACCTGCTACAGAGCCCTTTTGCTTTGGCCATGCACCTCCCACATGATGTTTATGGTCAGAATGTTTTTTATTGTTCCCCTGTAAAAGTTGACAGAGACTTAGCACAGATGTTTTCCCTTTCAATTTCTTGTTAAAAGGCAGTTTCTGTGTTTGTTGGTTTTTCATGAGGGTGGATATGTGCAATTTTTCCTGTGATGCCATGTTCACCTGCTTGACCTGATCTACTGATCTAGACAGGGCTCTGTGCTTTCTTTTTTCCTAACACCAAACAATTAGCTTCTTGGTTTTACTAAAATTGATCAGTCATTTTTTCCCTCTACACCATTTGCAAAATGTCAATTTCTTCTGAATGAGAATCTCATTGTCTCTTTAAATTTGGCTAATCAAGGTGATGTTGCTTGCAAATTGAACAGTGGAGTTCTCGTCATGTCAGGGATCAGTCATGGGTAGGCTATATAGGTTAAATAGAAGGGGGCATAGCCCACAGCCCTGAGGAGTTCCAGTGTTGAGCGCTAGAGTGGAGGAGGCATCACTGCCAATCCAAACTGTCTGAGGTCTTTCTGCTAGAAAGTCCTATATCCATTTGCAGAGTGTGGCACTTAAGATAAGATTGCTAAGTGCTAAGTTGCTGATGCTGAGCCAACCAAGTACCTATGATCCCTTGGTCTAGCTTGGACTCAAGCAGCATGTGTTTCTGATGATATCCTGCTGTATTTTCAGCCAAGCTCCTGAATGCCATGACATTTGATGGCTTCTTGATGTACCTTCGCTCAGCTGAGGGCTCCATCTTCAACCCACAGAAGCGTGGTGTCTTCCAGGACATGAGCCAGCCTCTGTGCCATTACTTCATCTCCTCTTCCCACAACACCTACCTGATGGAGGACCAGTTCAGAGGACAAAGCAGTATAGAGGGATACATCAGGTAAGGGCTAAGTTTTTTCTGAGCTTTGTCTGGTTTATTTGTGTGGCTCTGCTGGAAACTTTAGTTGTTCAAATGTTGAAATGACCAATTGAAGCCCCTCCCATAAAAAAGTAAATAAATGGCAAAAACAAAGATGGAAAAATGTGTGACAGCAAAGTGGTTCACACATCCTTGTGTGCAACTGATACTGTGTCTGAAAAGCTATCAGTTAACATGTTGGCTACCTGGTAAAAAGCTGAAGCCCTTCAGTGGAGCAGTTTATACCATTAGCAGAGAGTAAGATTGTATCAACAAAATTTCAGTTTTTATAGTTTTCTTTTGGGTCAAAGGTCAGTTATTTCAATTTACATACAAGTTAACTAAGATTTAATACTTTACAAAACTACTTCAATTTCCTTTCTCCTTGCTCCTCGGTTGGGAGCAAAAATGGACAGTGAACATTGTCTGCTAACGGGCTTATGGACATCTACCTGCAAAATGTCCGCCTGTCCTGCCCAGACAGGAAAAATATATGAACATGGACTGAAGGGCAGTATTTTTGTAATGAGCACTCTCTTCTCTCTGTCTCTCTTGCCATTATCATTATTAATGGATATTATCAGACAAATTTAATCTTGAAAGATAGGGCTGGCAGTAGCATTAACATTGGCTATGCACAAAACATCACTTGGTATTATGTGTACTAGCATACCTTCTTCTCGGAATCAAAACTTAGTCAAATCTGAACATATTTAAATAATACACAGCACAAACTGTCACTTTACAGGGTTAGTGGTGTCTTTGGTGTCTCACGTGAACATTTAATCTGCTTAAAAATCACAGAAAAAAGATTATAAATGAAAAGGAAGTTTGCCTTAGTCCAAAACACACCAAAGAATAGCACTGCAATTATTACTAAATAATTTTCCAGCCCTCTTTAAAGTAATTGACAAGCGATTTTATCCAGATCCACTCGGAAACCATTTTGTAGATTTAAGGGTTTCCCTTAGTGGCAATCCCTCACCTAATGTGTTCTCTGCTACGCTCTAATGGGCTTTACACCGGTAATGAGATTTATTGTGACGTTGCTCGGAAATAATCCTCCACCATTCATCAGTTTTAAAATTTCATTAATAAAATAAAGTGGGATTTCTGACATCAAATTCTTTTTAAGTAATCACGTTTATGCAAAATTTATTAATAGAAAATTCGGTCTGCTAATGGTATTAAAATAAAAAAAATATTAACCGATGGCCTGTGTTTGACCCCGGGAAAAAAAATGGAATGAATGAATGATTGAATGAATTTGTCTTTACTGCTAAGGGCTCTGAGTCGTGGCTGCCGGTGTGTGGAAGTAGACTGCTGGGACGGTGCCAACGGAGAGCCCATTGTCTACCATGGACACACTTTTACCTCCAAAATACTCTTCAAGGATGTGGTCAATGCAGTGGGCAACTATGCCTTCAAGGTAGCATCACTTGGTCAAGTTGTTTTCATTCTGTTTATCACTGCTAGAAGTTTCATTGATAACAAGGCTCGTTTTCCTGTGATAATGGGAAAAAAAAGTCTGTTTTCAAACTAAAACGTTGTTTCCTCTTTACTAATATTTTTTATCAGAGAGATGCTGTTGTGGTCTCACAGTAAGACAGCAAGGTTCATAAAAAACTGCGTGGCCTTAATAATGTCTTTATCACTGCCATTATAATAATATAGGCTCTTTTTTTGAGCAGCTGCTGGCTGAAGCAGAGATGGGAGTTGGTCAACATCTTTGATTATCACAAACACAATGTTTTCATTTTTTCATGATACTTATATCTTAGCCCTAACTGCAGGAATCAAAAATACACACTTATAACTTTATGCATTGTTCAGTTACAAATCCACCCTGACAGTGGTAGTGATCTTGAATGGCCAAATCTGTGTGATAATGAATCAGACACTCACTTTCGATCTCATGATTTAGGCTCACCAATAAATTATTCCATTATCAAGCCTTGATGATCCATTAATTTATACCGTTATTACGGAAAAACAGCCTTGATATCCCATGATAATGCATTAATTTATCCCATTACCACAGCAAAATGAGCCTTGTTATCCGGTGATAGCGCATTAATGTATCCAATTATCATGAGAAAACGAGCCTTGTTATCTCATGATGACACAGTAATTTGTCCCGTTATTACAGAAAAACAAGCCTTGTTATCAGGTGATAACGCATCAATTTATCCCGTTATCACAGGAAAATGAGCCTTGTTATTCCTTGATAACGAAATATTTATTTTGTGATCTCAAGGTACCAAAATGAAAAAAAGATAGTAGCGACCATGGCAGCTCTCGGCATCTGTACAATCCAGCCACATGGTGCTCAAATCAGGTATTTTCAAACTATCTTTGCTGGAGCTAGTCATAAGCTTTAAGCAATAAAATACATAATATGCAGATGACATGGCCTTGGTCGCCCACATGACTGGCTCTGATGCTCTGTCCCGGTACCAGCAGGCAGTCAGCAGCCTGGTCAAAACATTCAGTGAGAATTCACTCGAGCTGAACATCACCAAAACCAAAGAGTTGTGCTGTGGAGGCAGAAGCAAGGCAGTAACAACGCCACCTCTTTTCCAGCCGCTCAGCATCCAGGAGCAGGTGGTAGAGCAGGTCCAGTCCTTAAAATACCTGGGGACTGAGATCGACACCTGTCTATCCTTCACACAGCACACAGCCTCCATATACAAGAAAGCACGACAGCGCCTCCACCTACTGAGGAATCTAAGGACTTTTAATATCAGCAAGGACATCTTAACCCTGGTTTATCGCTCACTCATTGAATCCATTCTCACATTCAACATTTCATCCTGGCACAATTTGCTCACCACCAAACAAGTCAAGTCAATTGTCAAGTCAATTTTATTTATATAGCGCCATATCACAACAAATGTTATCTCATGACACTTTACAAATAGAGCGGTCTA
>JAQLOL010000017.1:15584122-15607645 GCA_029783665.1 Naso thynnoides
AATCATTTATTGGAAAAAAGAAAATGCTGCAGTAAATTTGTTAAAGCCCAAAATTAAATGCACCAATCCAATACAACAGGTAGTATATTTTAATAGCAGTAAGTAGAGTCAGTAGGTGCAGGGCATCCCTTCAGTATAGCAAATGAAAATACAGCCAATCTTATGAACTTAAGGTATGATATTTATTTTGGCCTTGTGATAAACATAAATAACAATATTATTCTCTCTTTTGGTTAATCACAGTCTTACTTTAGACAGATTCAGCACAAGAAGATATATTTGCAAATGACGTTCTATATGTATTTTTCAGAGGTTACTAATTGTTCATTTAAGAGAAGTGTCCTATTTTTTGTCATTATGACTTTATTGCTTAAATAGAGCAAAAGTAATTGAATGCAGCATGCACAATATTTCTCATCAGATTACTTGATAAATTTCCAGAAAAATTAAAATAAAATACTCGTTCACTACAACATTCGATTACTGCAAACCTAGTTTGATCATTTTTGCAACTTCTTCATGATTTCACATTCTTTTGAATGGGCAAAAAATCACCAGTTTTTCTGCAATTTTTGTGAAACCTCAATTGCGATCTCTAAGAAAGGTCGTAGCAGGGGTGTCCTGATAGAGACGCACGTGTTGATGTATGTTTCACTCGTCTCGCAGTGTACCTGCGTCGACTAATTACGCGCCGGAAAATGGATGGGAGTATGAAGAATTGAAATAGGGTGTGATTTTGCGATGCAGAGAGCTTAGGCACACTGCAGTGCTTTTTGCTCCCTTGCGTTGCATGGCAGGCGCCCAATTATAACTGTTCATTCCATCATTGTGTACTTGTGTAGAATCTTGTTCCAACTTTCAGTTGCTCGTAGACAGCCAGTGTAGTATGATGGTAATTTTCTCAGACATCACATTTATTATAAAAGACTAGTATTGTCCTGTTACCAGTTGTCCCGAGCCTTCAGTGTGATGTCCTGTGGAAGTTGACCAGACAGCCTTCACTTTTGACAAACCACTCAGTCTGCAGTCTAATTAGAGGTATTGTATTACTACCAGACCCTGGAGGAGAGACCCCGGCTCCTCTTTATTCTGAGGTCAGCTCCCTTCAGACCGCCCGCCTGCCCACTTCCCTCGTCTCCTCTTACTCGTCCTTTTACCTTCACATCTTTCCTCTCATCTCATCTCAAGACCTTTCCCTCTTCTTCTCACCTGCATGTTAATCAATAAACAGATATTCAGCTACATTGCATAGTTTAACCTGTCCACATTTCCATGTTCTCAGTGTTTCTTTGCGTTTTGTTTTTCACTCAACTCGGTTATTTTTGCCCTGTTTGGTGCGAGGCTGATAGGATAATTTGCTCGTGCTGAGCTGTCATGTTTACTTGCATCATTATAATGTGACTGCATGCGTCAGAGCATCAGAGCATGCAATGGAAGTAATCATGGTTATCTGCTTGTGAAACTCAGTGATTCTGAAAAGATGAAAATGGTTTATGCTTGAAAAACCAGATAGTTCTGTTAAGGGTCTTTTGGTCTGGGTGGTGGATCTGTTTAGGATTTTTAAAGTTGTTGAACCCAAAGAAAAGAAACAACAACCCAGGTTGGTATTATAGAATTTCTTTTAATATTTTTTGGACCTGAAAATCAAAATTGTTGGCACAAACAGAATATTGCCTGAGTAATTTGAGCAGGATGCCACAAAGAACTTCTTTAAAGGGAATTTGCTGGGGCCCGACTGATATATTGGTTTATCGATATTATCGGCTGATATCAGCCTATTGCAGATATATCAGTATATACCGGTATTGGTGTATTTGTTCTCTGACAAGTGCCAATATTAAAACTATTTTTAAGGCTGAAAAAAATACTTGGACTAGTAAAGTTTATATGGTGTAATCACGTTATTTGTCCATCAGAAGGCAGTCCCTTATTTAATTGGTAATTAGTGTTTACTGTTTGGTATAATGATGTCTGGAATAAAGTTTGTTGGATTTCCTGCCTTCATTACGTGTTTTTGTCACACGTATTTGATAACCACATTTAAATATTATACAAAGAGTATCGGCCGATATATCGGGTATCGGAATTTTCTTACTCCCTAGTATCATTATCAACATTGGCACCAATAATCCCATATCGGGCGGGCCCTAGAAATTTCTCACACTTATAAGCTCCATCTAGGACCTTTTCCTCCATTGTCTTACTCAATGGCATCATTATTTCTAAGTGATTTTTACTGTTTGTACTGAGTAGATTTCCCACCAAACACAGCTGAGAAAACAGATGTAGTTCATAAAACTGTTTTAATTTATTATGTGAATTTATTGTTCATTTACACCTTAAATCTCTAAAGGCTTGGACACTGAAGGCTGTAAAATAAGCAACCAAGTTCTATTTTTGGTTTAATGAAGTATTATGTATTTCTCATGGTTACCATCAGAGGTCAAACAGCCCATTAGTTTGATTGATGCTTTAAAAGCCATTCCAGCAGGAGGTTATACTAATACAATGCACATCTATTGATCTATAAATGCATGAATTCTTACGAGTCATATTCGTTTGCTCTTGCGAGCATGTTCATTTGACTGTGAAGACATACAATATAGACAGACAGGCTTGTTATTGGAGAGTAGAATGGCTTCACACCTTCCTGACATAGAAAAGTCATGACATTCACGCCTCATTGGGAAACATCTCTGCAGTCATATTTCATTGTCCAAGGAACAGGTCAATGGAATCCAAAGTGATGGATTTTTCTTGAATTAGGCCAATTTCAAACGTTGGAGCTCAAGTATGTTGGCATCAACAGCATTTTACAACCAAAGAGTCATCAAGTATTTTTAAAGGTACACGAGAATGTGTAGTGTGTTGGGTTTTCAGTAGTTATGCATTAGGAAAACCAATGGATTATCTCATAAAATTGTAGTTTGGATTGAATGGAAAAGGGATAAAACAGTGAAGAAACAAAGCATTATTTTCTTTTTTTTTATTTTAGGGTTATTTCACACTTGTAGTTTGTAGGGCTGTGCATTGGCAAGAACCCTGCCATACGATATGTATCAAGATACAAGGGTTACAATGTGATTTATTGCAATATTTTGCAGTAAAGCAAGCAAGGTGAGATATTGCAATTTTTTCAGCCTGTTTTAGGAAAACTGTCATGGTGTAAAGAACACACCACAATATCCATAAAATCTGAGTTTTAAAAAACAACAAAAAAGCATTTACTTTGGTCTCCACAAGGATTCACTTGACAGCTTTCACAGCATAACGAGCTCTGCAAGGTAATTTTTTTTCTTATTGGTTAAGACTTGCCGTCAGATACCTTTGTGAGCTGTGGTCATCTGTTCATCAAAAGACATTTTTCATAACAATTCATTTGTCTTAAACATTTTGGCACTTAATCAATAATTTTATGTTTCAAAGATAATAAAGCAATAATTCATTAACGTTGCTCCTCAGGGGTGTTATATAGTCGTCATCATATTATCCCTCACTCCTAACTAGGTTACCCCTGTGGCAGTTATTTTCAGGGTGAAAGCAATTGCATCATTCCTTTGTGTGATAATAATTACCCTTGCCATAAGTCAATATCTCTGATAGCTAAAATAACCATTGGCCATCATGGCACAGAATAAGATCCTCATTATGCTTGTTGCTGCACGTCTGTTTCCTGCAGGTAGAGATTTATGTCAGCAAAGGAATCAAAACAATATGAATGACCAATGTTAGTGTTTTTTAAAAAATCTGCTCTCAGCATTGCAATGTAACAAAAATTATGTAATTAATTGACTTTTTGAAATTGTTTCCAGTGAGATACAAATGAGTTTATAAAATGACCTTGCTGGTTCTTGTTCCTGGTTGGGTAAAAGAAAATTACTGTTGCTGCTCTTGAAACAACATTTAGGTATATTTCAACTTAAAATAAAAATTCCTTTCTTAATTTATTATCTTTTCAAATCATCTATCCTTTCAAAAGCAATTAGTAAGTAATAAAAAAAGAACAAAATTAAGAATTAATCAATGAAGAAGTATCAGTGCTGCCTTTATAGGATTAAAAAACTTGATTTGAATTAGGGCTAATATTATGGCCGATATTGGCCTATTGCAGATATATCAGATATATTCACTGATAAGTGCCAGTACTAAAACTATTTTTAAAGGCTGGAAAAAATGCTTGGACTAGTAATTTAAAATGGTGTAATCACGTAGTTTTTCCAGCAGAGGGCAGTCCATTATTGAATTGGTATTAAGTGACGTGTTAATTGTTCAGCGCGCTGTTGTTTGAAATTCTGTGAGATATTCTGCCCTCATTACATACCTTTGTGACATAATTTGATAACCACTTGCAAAATGTTATATAAAGGGTTTCGGCCAATATGTTGGATATCCAAATTTTTTTACTCCTTAATATCGGTATCGGCATTGGCCACCAAAATCCCTTATCAGGCGGGCCCTAATCTGAATGCAAAAATTTGCCCAGTTTAATAAGAATTTCTAAGAGGGTATGCCCCTAGATCAAGGTGACTTCACAGCTGTCAGTCAAGCCCAGAGGCTGCAGGAAAATGAGGGGTCTGAGCAGGATGCACAGTCTGGGTTGATGTGGGCTGGAGAGGTGAGGGGGTAGACTCCAGCCGCTATAATCACAGCTATCCATTTCATCTGACAGTGGGAAGAAGATGCCCCCAGTGGGATCTGAGTGGTGGTAAAGCAACCTCCCTGTTTTCCCCCCTCCACAATCACAATAGACACCCCCATCCACTCATGAGAGATTAGATTTCTCCCCCTCTGCCCGCATTTGTAGTCAGCAGCAGATGCCTATCTTTGCCTGTTCTCCTACTGCAAACAGCAGCAAAAACACTTCTGTTGTTTAGCACTGCGATGGCAGATAAAGGCCTGCCAGGATCTCTGGAGTGTGTAGACCGTGGGAGATAATGTGCTTGTCTGAACAACATTCACAGACACACCAGCAGATGGAATATGTACACAGGTTCCTTCAAACGCTAAATGCATCTCTTAGGGTTAAGGTTTTAATTAAATGTTTGCTCTTGTTTAAACTTTGAAAGTTGAAGCTCATTAGAGGAAAATTCAGTTCTTAACAAGTGGTGTTTTTTGTAGCTCTGGTCTTTCTCATTAACATGGGAAAAATTTTACCTCAACCGCTTCACCTCCAAAACGTGAGGACATGATGACTGTGCCAGAGTTGGAGTCTCAAAGTCAACAAAGGATACTTAAATGTATGAACTTCAAAGATACTTCGTCCTGAAATTGAAGCACTATTCCAGTGTTTGGGATCCTTCAAATTCTTTCAAGGACCAAGTCCTTCATTCAGAGAATTTTGAAGGATGTCCACTGTGTATCCTCAATGCTTCCTAGAAAGCACCCACAGTCCTATGAGCTGAATGTTTATGTGAACTGTTCTGTCCCTCATATTTGGAAAGTTTGATAATAAACTTAAAGTAATTTTACTTCAGCAGTCCACTAAAATGTTTCTAAGCAGTTTTTTTTTGTTGCCAGAAATAGTTTATAGATTTGCTGAATCTTCTTTTATACTTAATCTGCAAGGCCCATTATAATTTTTTTTTTCCAAATTTGCTTTAAGCAGGTCCACTGATTAATTTTTTTTTTCCTGACTATGCTTGCCTTTTAAAAGTAGGGTGGACCAGCAGCGAAGAGACTGCATCACAAAGTGTCTACCTTTCACTTTGTTTTCAGCTGTTGATCATCCCACATGGCAAGTTTAACACAGAATTTGTTGGAAAATAGATGCTACTGGCTAATAAGCCACCAAGTTGTAGGCAGTTGACTGGAAGCTAATAATGTTAGCTAACTTAATAACTTCTATGGAAAATTATGTAAATATTCCCCACCAGGTATGACAATGAATATGAACCATTACAAACTTATAATGGATGCTCGTTTGTTAGCACAAGAAAATGAAGACTGAATGGCGGGGAAGTCTATTATTGTACCCCTTCACTCTCCAATACAATCAGTTGAAGAGCTCCATTGCCAATGCTGTATCCATTTTTTTTCCTTAGGACCTTTTCAGTGATCGCTTCAGTACACCTTGACTTTGAGAAGCATGTTTGGTTGTTTACGATTGTTTGGCGACATGGTTTCTGGGGATAGCAATATCAGTTCATCTGTCCCTTTCCCACTTTGTTCCAGATTGAAATTATTCAACAACTCTAGAGTGGCTAAGTCACGCCCCTTCCAGTGGACCCCATGGGACATTATTTGAGACAAAATATGGAAGGTAGTCATTGGACAGAGAGAGAATATTTTTCGACCCTGTTTAAATGGTACTGCCAATCTCAAATATGATTGTCAATTTAAAAGATAATTTTGCAAGTCAAGAAAGTTGCAGTTTATCATACAACTGCTTAAAATGTATATTTAGAAATAAGACACACCCAATGCATAAGTGACATTTTGACAATGATATCTGACAGAACGCGACTAATAGGGGTGTGATTCCATTTGATTTTAATTCTAGTGGTCACGATTCAATTCAAAATGGCATCCTGATATAGTATGTATGGGGGTTTAATTTCAGAATCTACTTCAGTCTGTTTTGCAAGTCAATTAGTTATGAAGTTTTTTGTACATATTAAAGTGTAAATTACTAAAAAGATTAACCTTGGACAAAATGTTCATGCTTAACTTGCAAAAATAAAAAAAAAATTGACTGAAAAACAGTTTAAATTCTTAATAAAATAGAATTATAAGTTCAAGTTGTATCAAGTTGATCAACCAATAATCATCTAAGATAGTCATCATTTGTATCATATAGGCTATATATCGGTCAGCTAATTACAAATAAAGTTTATAAAAATCCATTTTCAGAATTTGTTAATCAAATTAGAATCTTAGAAAATGAAAATCTTGATTTTTATGTGAATAATTTTTTCTCACCACCCCTTGTGACTGACTGCAGGTCTAACCTGCCTTTGCTTGTAAAGTTTTAACCTCTTTTCTATTTTACCAGACGAGATACGTAGTTCATGAGCGCTTTCACTAAAACTAAGTGGTATTCAGCTTAACCATCTATTTGACAAACTACGACTTTATTGATTTGTGAAATTTTCTTTTAAACTGACAAACATTATATTTGAGAATAGGGCACGATTCAAACAAGATTGAAAAACAATTTGTCTCTGACCATTGACTACTGTACAAAATGTTTCCAAATTAAGGTCCCATGGACCAGAAGTGTAAGGGGAGAGATTTATGCACTCTATTGCATAGATTGTGCCATTATCAAGACAAAATTGTGTTTACGACCAAAGATTTGCAAAATTCATAACGTTCCATCAGCCTAAGCATTAGCATGTTAACAATGTCTTCATGAGCATATGCTGTATTTAGCTCAGTACACTGCAGTCTCACAGAGCAGCTAGCTTGGCTGCAGTTTAATAGTCTTGTTATTTCTAGATCCAGTTTTGCCTTTTACCCAACCAGTCAGGAACAAGTGATGCATGTGTCATGTCCAAAGTCATTTTCAGTTGGCGTAAAAGCTGTGGTTGTGCTTGCCCCTTTATTAATAAATTAACTTAAGGTGATCTGTCAGTCAACAGGTGTGTGGCCATTTCTATGTCATGTAACTGTGTAGCTAGTCTTTAAAACCTATGAAGTTCTCATTAGCTGATGACTAATGTTCTCCTAACTGATAGGAAAACCTAAACTACAGAAACAAGATCAAGGATGGAAAAAACAGAATTTATCTTTAGTCTTGTACTTTGATAACAATGTCTGGGGTTCTGGAGCTTTGAAGGCGCTCTCTGGCCGAACTGATCCTGTGATTAAACATTCTGTCTAGACATGCCGTTAGTCATCATGGCTTCTGACACTGAATGCAGCTGGCTCTGAGAAATTGAACTTTTTATTAAGTGGGTAACAATTCTAATATGAAAAAAACACAATAGTAATTACCTTGAACAAATACTGTAGTTTATTTTGACTGTTTCCCACATAAACTGTCCATCTGTCCTATATATTCGCTGGAGCAAATGTGGATAAATGTTGAAAATGGTCCCCAACAAATATTGTGTAATTATGGCTGTTCCGTGACTTTATTTTAATTTCTAAGGGCTATCTGACTCTTCCACTGCTAGAATGTCATTTTCACACTGGGTTCTGTGTACAATAATACATCATACTGTAAATAAAATACAATTATTGTCATTAGTTGGCTGTATATGGTTGATTTTCAGAAGGCCTTTTGTTTGGTGTTTTAGAAAAAACATAGTCCATTTCTTGCTCACTAAAACAAAAACTTTTGAATACAATAACAGACACTTGTTTTTAGCTTCTGCTCCAGGCCCCATGCCTAAAGTTGGACCAAATGGGATCAATAGGCTAAAACACGGTCATTCTGCTGCTGGGACAGGACAGGGCAGGCCTCATCACATCCTGTTTGCTCATTGAAATGACATGTGGCCTATCTTTTGCCTTTGACCTTTAAACTTTACAGAGATGGAGCTGACGCAAATCAATGGATAGAATCAAGGCCAGGCACAACATTGCATTTCTTAATTTTTGCGTTGTATTGCATTAAATAGAGAGAAAAAGTATTCTGCTAAGCACCCAAACAGATTGTAATCTTGTGCCTGGCAATTCCTCAATTTTTGCTGAAGAATATTTTCATATATGGATAAGTTTGTAGACAAATGATGTTCCATTATATTTGGAAATTGTGAACAGAGACATAATTTAGTAAATGTCATACTAAATGTCAGGTTTTCTGTAGTAAATACAAAATACCTAGACTAAATGAGAATGGCATAAAAAGGTGTGTTTTAGGTCAAAGACGCTGCTTGTGCTTTTTTGACTTTATCTGCCTTTTTTATGCATCTAGAGCCTGATAATTTCTGGGATGCAGAAAGTATGGATACATAAAATGATTTTAGGAGACTTTGTGTTTGTATGCGGAAAGTTTGATAATTGTTTATGGACAAGGACTTAACTGCATTGCTAACTACAGTTATTCCCTTCGGGCTTCTGTTATGCTCAAGTGCAGTACTGCTCTTCATTCATGGAAGAGCTCATCGATGTTCCTTCACAGACACACACGGAGCTCATGACTGGATTCAATTTTACAGTTAGTTGTTTTGTTTCATGATCTAAACGCTCAGATTAACCAGATGAGATCTTCTTGCTGCTTTACGATTTTTACCCAAAATCAGAGAGACAGCGAGATCATCCCAGTGGCACTGGCACGCTAGTGGCAACTCCTGACGCCAACCTGTGGCAATTTGTGACATCCTGATTCCTGTGGCATGCTAGCATGGATGCTAGTGGCACTCGCTCGACGCAGTTAAGCTGTTGGCAGTTGTCAACAAGGGTGAGGCCTAATTTCTCAGGGAACCCCACAGGAGAGTCTTGTGCTTGACAGGTCAGCCACCATAAATCAGTCTAAGGATCATTATGTACCTAGGCTTTACTTTATTGTATTTCATAGTTGTCGCTACATATTAACGCCACAAAGGTTATTATTTTGCCCATTAAAAGGAAAAAGCACTTTTTAGTAAAAGTTAAGCTTATTGACTTTCATGGCATTCAGTACATAATGGAAAACATCCTTTGTTTTAGCATTTAACAATTCAGCTTTTCAGATCAAACTGTGTGATATAAAAAGTACTACAAAGAGTTTGAAAAACTTGTGTCAGCTTTTGCTACTCTGGCTATCTGTGGCAGCTTGTGGTATCATGTCCAGATAAATCCTAATATAAACGTTGTGTACTGTGTTTTCATCAATTATTTATATATAATCTTCTGTGGTTTTCTAATGACAGAAGATTATAATTTTCTAATTTTTTTCCCCTAACCCCAAAAATTAAGCATATTCATTTTATAAACAAAATATCAATACCAACTTAGTTCTCAGGCTGCAGCACCCATAAACAGCTACAGTATATGTAGCCTGTAATATTAGAAAGAGCAACGAGACATGTTTTACCACCACTGATTTCTCCATTGTTATTGTATTTATACAACATGGTCATCGTTTACTCTATGTATCGTCCTTTATTCATTCTTCATCTTTTACTACTTCTACATTTTACGTCTTTAGACACATTTTGTGTGTGACATCTTTGCACCATGTCTGTGTTAACTCTTTCTCCTACCGTTGATGAAAGAAAATTGAATGTTGAGTGAAGAGCCAGACCACCGTTCATAAATCCCTCACCCCCATGTGTTTCCCAACTGTGTTTCTCATTCCACCGTTAACTTCTTTCTCTTTTTTCCCTTAAAAACCAGCAGTCAGTAACTTAAACTCGTCAGCTGGGTCGCTGCTAGATAAGAGTAAAATAGTATTGAATCCATTTTACTGTATCTGTAGGTGTCTGTTTTTCTCTCTCTTTTTCATACAAACACACACAAGCCCACACGCACACACACAGTCACAGTATATCTGTTTCACACCGGTCTCTCTTGCTCCCAGGGATGTCCTTACCACAGGCAATCTCAAGGTGGTTTTGCTGATAAAAAGACATTAACAAATCCCTCCCTTCCAACCCCGGGGTTTTCCTCCAACAAAGCAGTAAAATAGATTAGACTGTGGCAACTGACTCTGTGTCACCTGTGTGCCCCCAGTGTGTCAGCTTACTTTTACGTTTCTTTTTCATTTTGAAATGGAACTACTGGTCTCTCGCAAAGCGTTTTCATTAAATCAATTATTTGTCCCATAAAATAATGGGACATGCTGCCAGTTTGGCCATAAACGCAAAATAATCCTCCTGCTTCCAACCATAGATAGTAAAAAACAGCAGATCGATCTTGCTCATCAACAACAAATAGTTTTTTCTGGTCTGTGTGCCATGAAAGGTTTTGTAGCGTTTCTGCTGACTGAGCCGACCAGGCAAAGGCGCTGTGAAAGACAGGACAGTAATCTCCAGTCTCCTCAATGATTGCCTCATTTGTCGATGTAGGCAAAATACGAGGCTTTAGTTTTTAGTTTAGACCGCTTCGTAACTACTTAAAAGTTCCTCGTAGGTGCTTTAGCATTTAGAGCGAGTTATCACTGAATAAGTTAGAGATGATAGAAAGTTGTCTCTGTGACTTCGCTGACACGCAGTGGACTGTGATGAGGCTCGAGTCTGATAAACCTCTGTGAAGTTATTTAGTCACAGCCCATGAACACTACAGCTGTATTTAGAACCTTTTACTACATTTACCCATTATGTAGTGGGAACATTTCACTAAGACATGTAATGGCTAATGATGAATAGGAAGGACTGACTTGGTGTCTTTTCATAAAACTTGCTGTCTGTATTTCTGTTTCTGTTTATGCACAAGGTGGTTTCCTTGTAATGTGACTATTCGTAGTTGTTGACATGCGATATTCTCGCTTCACCTGGCAGAATTGCACTGCACCTAATTTTTGTTTAGTTTTTTAAAGAAATTCCTGACCGAACTTTTTGACGACCACGGTGTCACTGCATGTTTGTCCTGTTTGTATACTGGTTTCCAGCTGATCTCACAGCACTGTACCAAATGCTATACTGCTGCCTCCATTTGGAAAAAAGCAAAATTATAGCGTGGGTAATATGCAATACTACATTGGTTTGCATTAACAGGTGTCTTTAAAACAAGGGACTGTATTTTTTAAGGCAAGGCAATAGCCTCATAAACTTTTTTATTGAATAAATTTGAGTTTAAATTTGAAACAGTTACATTTTAAAATTTGGAGATCATGACCGATTCCTAGTGACACTATAACAAAGCAGAGACTGCATTACATGACCAGGTACAATGGTATAAATATTTAACCAACACTGGACAGAAAACTTTCCAAAGCTGACTCGTTAAGCTGAAAATCTACCTGCATTTGTTGGCAGACAGATGTTGTTTTCAGGCCGTCTGCACATCATTATATTTACCCAGTGTATAAGAAAATGTTCTTCACAGGTTTATACATGTTTTGTTTTGTTATTTCCAACAGAAATATTCAGAATAAATAATTGAACACTTTTCTGACTTGAAGACTTTCCTATAAAAGAGATACCATACTGGGATCCAATATAGTAAATCTAAAAAATTAAGCTTGACCTTGTTCTTGTCGCAATATCGTTTTACTTGTTTTGAAGCTTTCATGGTCTGTGTGACTGATTTCATCTACACTTTAAGGACTTCTTACATAGACATTTCTCGTGTAGTATGAGTAAAGTAAGGAGAGCGCGACACAAAAGCACCTACTTGAAAATATTTCGGATGCTAATAGAGAATTTATTAACTTAAGTGAAAGAAAGGAAGGTTGTTATCTCACCAGTCACCTACAGCTCTTTATCCAACAGCTCCTTCTTGTTCCATTACTTTCACAAAGGGTATAAAACTACTCACAAACATATTTAAAACTGATGTGCTGTAATCACTTTTTTGATTTTCGATCATGATCAGCTAGCAAGCTAAGCTTCTGAACACATTGTATTTCTTGTGACTGGTCAAAATAAAAGTCGTCAGTTAAATGCCTCTAATGTGTAACTGCAGCTGTAGGAAATGTTTAGTTTGAATTAGCAGCAACTTAACACAGAGCTCTACAGATAGTGACTGTTTTTTCATGTAGAAAGCAGGTGCACCAGGGATTATTGGTGGTGTCACAAGTGGGGGAAATTTTGTCAACCTTACCTCAGAATAAGAAGAGAAAAATACAAATGAAAGTTCTGCCTGTGTTTTAAACTGAGCTCAGTGTGTGTTGTTATACAGCCCTTCCTTTTCACTGCTCTCACTCAGGGAGGGTCGTAGGCTTGCTGTAGCTTGCAGCCAAGTCAGTCCCTCACCACCTTTGATGTACCTTTTAACACATTTATGAATTTGCCTCTATTCATGTTTAATTAGTAGGCTCTCCCCCTGCTGAGTGGAGCCTAGGCGGGTTTGATATGCGCTGTCACGTAACTCTGTGTGTGTGTGTTTGTGTTTTCACAGGCCCACAAGAGAAGAAAGTCAAGTCAAAGAAAGAGAAGATGAAGGAGAGGAGGGAGAGATGGCTCAACAGTGAGTTTATTTCAACACTTAGCATTTAGTGCAAGTACATGTGGACTGACATATGCAGGTTAGAACGGAGTATAGACATTATTTACACTTGACAGGTATCATCACTGACTACATGGTATCAGTATAATTTTTATCTAATAGTGAAACTGGGATTTAGGTCTTAAATGCAACACTTGAATTAAATTTTGGACAGGCAAATCTAAACCGACTCGGTATTATTGAATTTTCCCTTTTTAACATGTAATTAGTATGTAAATAGTGTGCATTGTTTGTTAAGTTTAGATTTTTTGTTTTCAAACTCCCTTTCATTGCACCACTAAATATGTAAATAAAAGAAAGTTTGTTTGCCAGTAGGGAATGATTATCAAGTCCATCATCAACTGTTACCCCAAGTCAAGTCGCCGAGACTTTGCTTTCCTGGCAACATCAAATCCCGAGGTGTGTCCCGGCCAGTGCGGAGATCTAGTCTCTGCACTTTAACCTTGGCCTGGCCCAGGGCCTCTCTCCGGTTGGATGTGCCTGGAACAGCTCCCTAGGGAGGGGACCAGGAGGCATCTTTACCAGATGCCTGAACCACCTCAACTGGCTCCTTACAACACAAATGAGCAGTCGCTCTATTCCGAGTCCCTCACGGATGACTGAACTTACACTTTATCCCTAAGGAAGATGCCAACCACCCTCCGGAGGAAACCCATTTCAGCCGCTTGTATTTACAGTCTCATTTTTTTGGGTTCTGACCCGTCCTTCATGACATGAGGGTAGATAGAAAGATTGACTGGTAGATCGAGAGCTTTGCCATCTGACTCAGCTCTTTTTTTGTCACAACAGTGTGGTAAAGAGAGCACAAAACTGCTCTCACTTCACTGGTTCTTTGGCCAATCTGCTGCTCCATAGTCCGATCGCACCATGCCCTCTGATTTAAAGGTGCTAATCCACATTCCACCTGCCACACATCCACTGAGTGCTGAAGGTCACGGGCTGATAGTGCCGTCAGGACCATGTCATCTGCAAAAAGCAGCACACTAATCCTCAGCTCACTGAACTGCAAACCCCATCGAGATCCCATCCATTAAAATCACAAACTGGATTGGTGACGAAAGTGCAGCCCTGGTAGAGGCCAACCTCCACCAGGAGCAAGTCTGACTTACTGCCGAGAACCTGAACACAGCTTTTGCTGTAAGTGCACAGAGATCGTATGGCTCTGAATAGTGACTCCCTCACCTATACTACTCCAGCACCTCCTGCTATATCTCACGAGGAAACCAGTCATGCACCTTCTCCGCTTCAACAAAGAACATATAAACCAGTTAAGCACACTCCCAGGCTCCTTCCAAGATCTTTTTAAGACTGAAAAGCTGGTCGGTTGTTTGATGACCAGGACAATTGTTCCTCTTCAGTCCAGTCATCAACTATCGGCTGGACCCTCCTTTTCAGCACCTCGAAGTAAACTTTGCAAGGAAGGCTGAGTAATGTGTGGAGTAATGTGCCTCTGTAGTTAGTACATACCCTCTGGTTTCCCTGCAACTCCTTTGGCACTGCCCCATGCAATGTTACAGAAACATGTCATCCATGACAGCCCTTCAGCACCCAGAGCCTTCAGCATTTCTGATGATTCTCATCAATCACTGGGGCTTTTGCCACTGCAGAGTTGTTTTACTGCCTCAGTGACCTCCTCCAGGGAACCTGACGTTGATCCCCCATCATCCTCAGCTCTGCCTCGGTTGTAGATGGTGGATTAGTCGGCTTCAGGAGCCCCTTAAAGTTTTTCTTGGGCTGCCCAATTACGTACTCAGTTGAGGACAACAGTGCCCCACCCTTGCTGTACACTGCTTGGATGGTCTCCCATTTCCCCCTCCTGATGTGCCAGACGGTTTTCCAGAAATATCTTGGTGCTGACTCAGAGTCCTTCTTCACGGCTTCTCCAGACTCTTCAAACACCCTGATTATCAGGTGATCGGCAGTAAAAAAGAGAAAAACCTGATACCAGTAGTGAGGTATATTTAAATACTGTGCTGATGAATTATCTAGCACTGGGCAAGTGAAGGGCTGAGAGAGGGAAAATGAGCACTCATATGCAAAAGTTTGCTGGTTGTTTAAACAAACACAAATGATGAACAGGATTAATATGAAACAAATATAATCATAAAGGATGCATCTGGTGATTTTATGTTTTATTTATTTTTTGTGTCATGTGCCAATTCAAACAATCAATGTGTGTCCTACTAACAAGTATTACATGTGTATCACAGTCATAAATAGTATCTTTTTCCTCTGCGTTATAAAGCTACTTTGAAGTCCAAAATCTATTGAAAACACATCAGAAACACATCAGTAAGCCACACTGCTACACTGAATAACATGTTCCCTTTATTATCATGAATAAAAAAGAGGAGGAATAAACACACAATGTAGGTTTTTTTTTAACTCAATCCCACCCTCTCGCTGCCCCAAATACTCACTAGAGCACCAAAAGTGGATTAATCAGCCAAGCCAACAAATGCTTTTTCTTCCTGTTTGAGTAATGTTTGTTAAAAATCTTTTGATTTAGCTGCTGTTTATAGAAAATGACAGCATTTTGCAAAACTAATATTATATATGATATATTTGTGAGCTGTTTTTAATGATAACTTGGCTCTAATAACACCAGGAAAGACAGGTCTTACTGTCCTCTCTTCATTGTCAACACCAGGCATCTCTGGCAATCCTAGCCTTTAGTTTTTTTTCCCCAACAGATCTAGATTAAATTATAACAAAACTGCTCTTAAAAAATCGAGCAAGGCAACTGTCTTATACACTTTATTAATAAATGTGTGAAGCATTTACAATCATATCAGCATGTTAGACATTTTCTAAATCTTTTTAAATCTTAATATTGGTTCAGTGTTACATTTGAGCTTTCACTGAAGATCCATTTTACCTGCTTAATGAAGCTGCACTCTTATTTTAAAACGTGAATAATAATGTCTCCAGATATTCAGTGCATTTCTGGCTCGTGTAGAGTCAGAGTTTTGGGTGTTTTTGCAGAACGTCCATGTTTAAAGTCTCTAATTATAACTCCTCTCCTGAACACCGACAACATCATTACTGCTGCCATCATCTCCCATAATTGTAATCAGGCCCGTAACCTTACCCTTCTGCTGAGCCAATCAATTCCTGGGTAACACAACACATATCCTGTTCAGGCATATAATTTGGTGCTAATGGCTGTGCGACTCAATCTTGCTGAAACCCAAGAGCAGCTTCATGGCCGACAGTTTTCAGGAATTCGTAGAAAATTGAACTGAAATATTAGTTGTTTTCATATCAAGGACACAGGGTGGGGACGGTGCAGTCTAAATTTTGGATTGGAGTTTTACAGATTAATGCCAGCATTTGAGGTTGAGACTTGTTTTTGTAAATAGTTTCCTCATTACTCACTGCAAGTTTTTACCAAAACTGTAGGCAAAGCCTTTTTATTCCTTGCACTGATTTCACAGGACTCTGTTGCTTCTATCACATCGTGGTAGCAAAAACAGCCTCATGTTTAGTTTAAAACAGACTACTACTTATAGAAACAAATTAGGAAAACAATCAAAATTCATAAATGTCTCCTAATTTTCTGTACGCTCTTTGGAGGGAACAAAATTTAATTGTTTGCTACAGATTTGTAATATGGTTTATGGTGAGTTCAAGGCCATAAAATACTATCCAACTTACAATTTTGTGATTATTTGCACTAATAATACATTTAAAATATGATTTTTGGTATAGAGGGAAAGATCATTTTTACATCATTATTCCAGTTTTTATTGAAAAACATTAAAACGATTATGGTATGACTACGTAAGTATGATAAGTACAAAAGTATGATATGTAGGCAAGGACAACTCTGCAGCGCTGCGGTATTTGAATGAAATTGTATTTTGAAACACACATTTCTCCTTGAATTGCCACCCTACCCTCCACCTCCCATACAAAAATTGCAGTTGTCCATAATGCGATTTTGATTAAATATTGACTAATTGTGCTGCCCTACAGAGTAGCCTAAAAAACCATTTCTTCCATATGGATAATAGTTGGAATAAGGAGCTGCTGTAAATAGATCATTTATTTATTTGCTTCACAAATCTGTAAAATGACCATTTGTTGTTGTACATTTGTATCTATAATAATTTTATATTACATATATTGCTTATAATTCTAATAAAAAAGTGTTAAAAAAAACAAACCATACAGTGGGATGGAAAAAGAGGTGTAGAATGCTACACAATCCAACAGTAAAGGTACACTATAGTAAATTGTTAGCAGCTTAACCACTAGTCTTCTGTACCAGGACACACCAGCATTTATGTTTAAGTTTTTTTTTTAAGTAAATTTTTTTTGTAGAAGATGACAAAACTAGTAGAGCAAGTTAAGTTCAGGCAAAAAATCACACTTTAGATTTGATGGATTCAAACTTTTTAAACTTTTTTTTTTTCTAACGTTATCATTTGATCCTTTGTCAGACCTCTGCTCTCTGTAAATCAAGGGTCATTAAAATAGCGATTGTGACTGTATACTAGAAAGTCAATTGTATTTAAAATATATTTCTATAATGTGTGTATACAGCCTGATAAAAGGCTGTTTTTGTCTCTAGTCTTCTTTTTTTTTTAGCCTTTAAAAAAAAATAAAAATGCTTTCTATGGGCTGCACAATGTTGGACCCTTGCTTCAAAAATTTAAAAATAATGCTTTCTGTCAAATTTATCTTTAGCTTGTTATTTATATGTTTTGTCTCTTTTTTAGTAAATGAAGTACACCTAAATTTGAGGGTAGGGAGGAGGAAATAGAGTCTGTAACCATAACTATACAAATGCAGACAGAGAGAACAATAATGCTTCAGTTTTGAATTCAAATGGAATTGTTCTTTAAGTTTTTCTTTTTTATGAGTTTAAATGAGTTTTACGGTGCATTACCGCCTTCAGCTACAACAAAGCAAGAGCAAGAATTATTTAAGAGGTGCTGTAGTATTTACACAACGTTAACATATGTATAATATTACCCGATATCAATATGTCATTGTTAAAAATGCAGTCATCATACTTACTTAACATTCTATAAAGAGAACTCTTACCCTACTTATTGTTTGGTAAACTCAGATGTAACACACCCTCTCTCTCTCCTTGCTGTGTGCATTCCTCTGCCTCCTTTCAGAGATCAGCTCCATCAAACAGGCCAAAGAGCAGCAGGCAGCGGAGGCCCGCAGGCAGGCCACGCCTGTGGTGGGAGACATGAGGCCGCTGGCTGACGCCCTGCCAGAGCTCTCTCAGCTCATCGCCCCAGTCGCCACAGCCCCCACTGCTCGCCGCAAAAGCAGGAAAAATAAAGTGTAAGCGCTAAGGTGCCCAATGGCAGACATCAGGTGTCAACATGACAAGTTGATTTTCAAGTGTGGCGCTCTGTAATTATCGCATCTCTTTCGTCCTTGAGAAAAGTAAATGTAAGTGAAACGCAGATTTAGGTGCAGTGATGACATCAGTGTCAGAATGACCAATGAGTTTTCATCTGCTGACTGTTGTCACAGTGTTAGTGACAGATATTTAATCAACATCTGAATAAAAAAAGTGCATTTAAGTGAGCAATGAGCCGTATCTGAAACTTGAAATGTCACACATTTTAGACTTTTGGCAGTGTTGCATTATGGATTCGTCAAACTGACAGACCTCATGTTTATGCCTCCATTAACTGGATAAACTATTATTAACATCATGTTCCAGGATTCCCTAAAACTGGACTTATTTTCAACATGGTCCTTTAGAAGTGTGTACACGGTTTGAATTTTTGATTTAAATATTCAGTTTGAATACAAATAAATCACCACTTATTTAAGGCATAAAAAAGGGCTTTGTAATACTAGCCGTCTCCCAGTTTCAGAAGACTCACAAAGGGCCAAATGTCCCATCCGGCACAAAGTCACAAGTGTCGTTGCTATTTTCCAATGACACAGTTGTCATTTTCCGCCCAGCACACACGTCTAATTAGTGTATGTACTGCTCTTGTGCTCAACTGTGCATCCATGGGCACCAAGGTGTGGTCAGGCACATTTTTGACACATTGCTATCTTGAGGCACCAGAAAGCATTCGCGCTATTGACCAAAAAACCCGCTTCTTAAGTGGCGCAGAGTCGTCCTGACATTTAAAGGGTGCACTATTTAGATATGCAAATACAGACGCGTTCATAAGGCACGGACACTCGGTTTGTGACACATGGGGACACACAGCGATACTCCTGCTGAAGAGCACTACAGCTCCTCCTCATCTGTCAACTGACTTAAGGATGCAGTGAAATCATGGAGTTTATCATAATTCATTGTATTGAGACAGCTGCTGCCCCCATATATAATCTGCTTGTGCACTTTTACCTCGAACATGAGCTGATCTGTCTCCTCAGGGCTAAAGCGCTCACTTCTGTGACAGATTGCCTTCTCTGTCTAAATAGCAATACACCATATTCAAGCGTACCTGGCTTTTAAAGGGGATGAGAGATGACACACTGATTGGTTTATTTGTTGTCATGCCCAGAACACACCTATGGTTAATAAAAGGACTAAATCCAACGCCATTGCACCTCACATTGTGCCTAGATTATATGCTATTTAAAATGCAAAGTGGACTTGGACACACCCCAACTGAAAGCCGTGCGCTTGAGACTGTGCACCTTAGATCGTCAAAATAGGGCCCTAAGTATTGTGTGGTGTATTGACTAAGGATGCACCAATCCGATATTGGTATTGATATTGGCCCCGATATTTACTAAATAGCTGATAGGATGTCGTTGACAGTGGGTCCAATCCATGGCAGAGGATTAGTTTTTAAAGCAAAATGCAAATAGCACCTAATGAACGATATGTCGAATGTTAAGAGAAGACTTGATAACTTGAATGAGGAATTTTGTTAGCTCACCTGTAGCCTGCAGCTCTTCATCACCGCTGACAGCTCAGTTCTCGTTCCATTACTTTCACAGATGGTATAAAACTCCTCCCAGACATATTTAAAACTGATCCACTGTCAACAAACGCTAAAAAGGACCATTCCTTTGCTTTGCAAACACAGTAGCTACTGAAAACACGTAAGCTACAGAACACAGTTTATTTCCTGTGACCAGCCCTCCTCAAAATAGAAGTCACCTTACGTTTTGCAAGCTAAAAACTTTATATGTGAAGCTGCAACTGTAGGGAATTTTCAGTTTGCGTTAACAGTAACTTAACATAACACTTTTTCACATTTAGATGACTTTTTTTCTTGATTTTAACTTTTAAATTGCTGTTGCACTTCTGCTGAGTGTTCCACATAATTTCTTTTATTTTACTAATTTATGATTGCACCTCAAAATTATGTGCTGTCTGAAGGGCAATTGTGTGAGTGTTTGGTCCATCCCTGAAGGCAAACTCTTGAAGCCTTACATCCTCTAATACTGTAAGATGCAGGATTGTTGGTTGTAGATTGTAGTCCGGACCACGTGTACATGCTTATTGGAAATTGATATTTTATTCACATGATTAAGACTATCTTACTGATAATATTTCAGGCCAGTGAGAGAACAGCTTGATCATGCATAGCATTTATTTACCACCGTCGAAGGTCAACGTGTGAACACAAACAAATGGGCTAATTTAGAAAGTGTATTAGTTAATTAATTGGTCCTTGAATCTAAAAAAGCAAAGAAACAGCAGCCCTAATCTAGGGTTCCTAACTGTGATCCTACTATTCCATTATAAGTGCTCATGGAGAATGGTCAGCTTTTGGCACTGCCAAAAGAATGACGACACAAGCTCTGTAGTTTGTGTCATCATTCTTTTCTACTGTCAGAATGAGTATCTTCAAATTCTCTCCAGGAATATGTCTTTATGTCACTGCCTGAACAGGTTATACACTACTCAGACAGGTCCAGTATTTCAGTGTGTGAGTCCACATTCAGAATTGAAAATCAAGTCTTCTTTCGCATTTCTGAAAAATATTAAATGTAGGGACTTTCAGCAGTCAGATAGAGGCAGGAGAATTTAAAGGTACAATCTGTGAATTAAGACATTGTAAAGAGGCAGGACATCACAAAAAAAAGCAAAATTGAAGCAGTCACTGCAATTCAACAGAAAGCATAAATCCTATCTGGGTCAGACTTTTACGGGGAAATTTTTCAATTATCTCTCTTCCCTTTGGAGCTATGCCCACTACCATTTCAATCTCGTTCTGCTCGCCTCCCGCACCGAGTCATTTATGTGATGAAGTAGTTATTCACATGGTCGTAAAAGTTTTCCAGCTCGGAGCAGAGGGCTCATTTTCATCGGATCCCGCTCTGCACTAATAAGAGATCATTCGAGTGGACAGCAGCGCGCTGGCTGCAGCACAACCCACCATGTCAGAAGCTCTTGGCTCTTGATTCATATGAGAACCAAAACAATTTTTACAAGCCTTTTTTTCCTGTTATAATGTGTAAAACAAATAATTTTATCTAGCATTGATTTAGTTCAGAAATAAAATTCAACCTCAACCTCCTGTGTCACCCAATAAATATTAAGCATGACTACAAGCATGGATGGATAATTGATATTTTCTTAGTAATCAATAGACAGATTAGGTAAAAATACAGAAGTTATTTGATGACATCAACCCATAGAAGTTATAAATATTACATCAGCTTTATACAGATGTGATATAGTTTAGTCAATTGCTACTTCATTGCAGGGATAGCCAATTGCTACATGCTACACTATGTAGGTTGAATTGGAGTCCTATCTTTATGTTGTAGCGCATGCCTGTAAAAATGTTCTGTCTTCTCTCTTCAGGCCGGTGAAGAGACCAGAGCCGACAGATTTCAGTCAAATGAAACAGTCACAGAAACGCAAACTCCTGTAAGCAGCTTGTCATGTTCTTTCTTCTTTCCTTTTTTTTTTCTATCACCATCCTCCACATTAACGGTGACATTTCATTTTCTTTTTAAGATCTGACAATTTGTGTGTGTTTTTCCTTTATTATAGGGAAACAGAGACCAGCCGGTTTAGTGACACAATAAAGACCTTATCAACCAAAACGAACCCTCTGCTTGATATAGGCGAGCAGCTGAGGAAGAGGATGAAGCAAGAAGAAGAGCAAGGTCCCAGCTAACAGCAGCAGCAGCTCAGTTTTGAGAGACTGCAGTGCTTTTACGTGTTTTCACTTCAGTACCAGTCTACCCCTGGTTTTGCCAGGGAAACCCAATGCCCCCCCCCATCCTTGGTTTTATAAGGAGGAAGAAACTGATACCACCGACCTCATCTGTCAACTGACTTAAGGATGCTGCTGACTGCTTCCAGAAGAAGCTACCAACATGAGTCGCAAAAATGTTCCGTTAGTGTTTCCTCTTCAGTAATAAATTACAGTACAATAGATAATCAACTTGTTTGTGTATTTTCTGTGTTAAATTTCAAAAATCTAATTTTAGCTGCATTGGTACTGGTGCCAGCTCAGAATATTTAATAATTAAATAGTGGCATGTGCAAGCAAATCTTCCTTGTTTCTATCAACTCCTACTCAACTATTCCCACTCGTCTATTTTCAGTATCTTCTCATTGTGAGGCATTCAAAATAAGATCAGCTCCTAACACTGAATGACTCATCAGCAATAACCATAGCAACTCCACTGATCCATGTAAATGAACATCTTGTTAGAGTAACACTGATCCACAAATTGAATGAAAATATTGTCAAACTGTCATCAGAGGACATTGGCATGACAGATGTGGAAATCACTAAACATGTTCATCTTTAAATATTTTGCTCCTAATATAACTAAATATCTGTTTGTAAGTTAAAACTGCAGTTACAAAATGCTTTCATTCTTATCATTTAGACTACATTGCACACTAACCTGAGGCTGCTGAGAAATCCCATCTCTAAGCTTGTAAGTCCCAGTGCGTGTTGCTTTAGAAGTAAAAGCGTTAACTACTCTTCCCTATGCAAGGGTAACTTTCTATTAGGAAGGTCATGTGACTGTGGTTAACACATCACCTGCCAGGTCTAGCTTTTTCCAAACTACTCATCTGAGACCCAGCAAATTCTCCGAACTTTCATCCAAGGCTACCTCCATCAATAATATTGGCCAGCCCATGTATCAGTTTGGTCATTTAGTCTTAAAAAAAGTATATGTAATACAGTATATACAGTTGGTCATCATGGATTATTAAACTCTATTGTATAGGTCTGCTTTGTTTGTGGGTGGAGAAAAAATTGATTGTAGTTGTATACTTTGGCAGCCCAATGTATCAAATATTTACGATCATTGTCTTTATGATGTGAACATGCACAAGAAACGTATTTTCAGAAAACTCCTTGATCTGTGATAAAAGACATTATTTCAAGTGTCATATATTCAGACGCTGCATGCCAATATATTTGGTCAGTCAGATACTCCTAATACAAACGGCAGAGGTGTGGACTCGAGTCACAAATTTGATGACTTTGGAGGATGAGGATTGAGAATGGTTTCCGTAATAGCATTAGGTGGGATTACTCTTCCTTGACCCACCTGATGCCC